>JBAMJV010012197.1:0-59823 GCA_037951105.1 Echinarachnius parma
AGGTTGTGAAATATCATGTATGCGAGCGAGCGGAGCGAGCTTGAAAATTTTACAGAAAATGAGGAAGAAAAGAGAGAAAAGGAATAAATGGAAAAAGGATCTTTCTTGAAAAGGTAAGTTTTCCAGCGGCACATCCCCGTAATAACGTTTTTGTAGTAGCATATAGCTTACGGTCCGACTGATTGGCTGGGGGGGGGGGGGGGGGGGGGGGGGCGCATGAGATTTATTGGGGAATGCCCATAGTGTATTTCTTATTTTTCACAGTTTTTCCCTATAAGTTTTGTATTGATTTTGTGAATTTGTGACCCCTTACTATACGCCACTGATTTGATGGATTTAAATAGGGACCCCGGCAATCACATTCATGTCCGCAAAGGCATTGTGAAGGTGACCTTCATATATGATGAGCTAGCATGTATATGCACTATACATGATAATGTCTTAGCTATTGCTTACATTTTTAACCTGTAAATCATTCATTTGATTCATTCAATCTTCATTTGAAGGTGTTTTTAAAAATTTTATTTGAAACCCACTTTGGTAATTTTGACTACAAAAATATCGTAATTAATCAAGAGGAAAAAAAGTGTGATATTAAATTTAAAAACAAAGAAAATTAAATCGATGCCTTGTTGTGGAACTTATTTCTGTTAAAGGTAGTGTTGACTATTGGTATTTCCCGAAGTGCCCCCCGATATTTTTGTGAGATAATGAAAAACTGACTGTAAAATTCGAAAGAACATTCAATTTTAATGACAGAATAAACTTTATTTGATCAAATCGGTTCAGAAACGGCTGAAATATCCAGTACTAGAAATATCCATAAGTATATTTTTATCAAAAATTCTTCACCGGCAATCACCGGGGGATATTTAGACTTTTTAGGGAAAAAAAAATAAAAATGCTCAAAGACTACTTGGACAAAAATCTGAATAGGTTTGTAAAAAGTCGTTGATGATATCTCTATTGAATCATTATTTTAACAAAACATTAAATGCACAATTTTGTATGAAAATTGCTAAAACCAGTGATTTTTTTCTTCTTTATTTGGTTCGAAATAACCCAGTATGACTTCCTAAGTAAGAGAAACTACATGGCCACAAGAAAGTTTGACTAGATAAAATATCCCCCAAATAAGTTTCTTTTTGTTGGCCTTCTATTAATCTGTAAGACAATAACTAAATATGGCCTGGAATTCCCTTTTAACATGTTTGGCATCAGTTAATGGCTAGAAAAAGTCATAGGTGGTATTCAGTTATTAGTTTCCACGACAACAGGAACAGGCATACATGCATTCAAATTGTCACCAAACGTTGTTTGAATTGAACGACAACGACAACTGTAACTAAAAGCTATAGCTGTGATAAAAGTAAGGTATAGGGTGTAAATAAATACATACTATAACAAAAACAATCAGGCTCTAATGAGGTTTTAAAATGGGGTGTAATTTGGCATCATTTGATAAAAATGTACTTGAACGAGAACGATCACGTAATTTGGTGTGACCAGGGGGAGGGGGCGGGATCCTGTGCCGCCCCCCCCCCCCCCTCCAAAAAAAATCTAATTACAAAAACAAAAGAACACATGAGGGTAACATTTTCAAAAAAATGAACAATACATAAGCCTTTGATAAGGGGTGCCCCCCCAATATTATGTGTGCCCCCCCCCCCCCCCCCCCCCCCCCCCCCCGCAATCAGTCCGATCACGCTACGCCACATAATGTATAATAGTTACATTACTGGGGAAGATCCGAATTTTTCCGAATACGATACGCGCGCAAGTTTACGTTCGAGCGACCAGCTCAGTCGATCTAATTGATCGCAGATGCTGAATTAGTATTATTTGTGGAAGCACTAACAGTAACAATGGCGATACGCGCTGTTCAACGTTTCCGACGATTATCCGTCTCTATATCAGCCTTTCACCCCAATCTCTTACTCTTAGATAGATCTTTCATACCTTGAAAATGTGTGATACATAGTCGTGGAATTGATGGAATCGTAGAAATATATTTCGTTGAGTAATCGGAATAACGGACAACATAAATCAGCAAGTTGTATTGGCAATTGGCCTGGCGGACATCCACTATCGAGCGAAGAATAATGGAGCGCGCGGCCCGTAACCCTGGCGGCGTTGAGCGGCGGTGGTGGTGACGGTGTATCTGCTAAGGGTTCAGCTACTGCATGCCGTTCTTCCACAGTTACATCTATTCATCTGCACAACGGGGGCATTTCCGACATGTGGGAGCATCAGAAGAAATATTATTTCGAAGGCCATGGTGACATTGCGGACGAGGTTTTTGTGTTTCATCTTCTTAAAATACATGCACAATTGTGCGCAGAACCCTCTTGCAAGTGCACATCGTCTGACTGTGTCTGCAAGCTTTGTGATTTAATCGATGAAGTGGAACACTCAATCACCACAAAGATGAACTCCAACATCAAAATGGAGCCACACTTGCCAGTGACAACAACAACAACACCATCCAATTCCAACGTTGACACGTTACTTTGCTCTGGGCAGATGTCTCCTTTGAATTCCTTGTCCAGATCAGAGTCAGATTGCAATGCATTCCCAGATCCATTGCTCTATTCTCAGTCGGAAAATTCTCTGTGTGTTTCAACTTCAAAGGTATTGAGGAAGAATGATGACTTTACGCCACCCCAACAAGCGAAGGTGCTTACTGCATCACTGTCTTCAGATGCGACTGGTGAACAGAACGGGAAACTTTGTTTGCCCAACACCAGCAAGTGCAGCATGGCAAGAGAAACAGTTGACAATTTTTCTTGTACCTCTCTTAGTCTTACTCTAGGTGAGTTTTTTGTTTTCATCTGTAGCCTATGGGGGAATGTTTGATGAGACATCATTTATTATACCATTTGAAATCTCAAAACCATATTAACCAGTACTTAGCCTTAGGTCAATCAAAGTAACTGTTAAAAGAAGACTTTATTGACAAATTAAAAAAAAACATGTTCTGTATACCCTCAAAGGTTGATCTCCACAAAAATTTCAAATGTATAACCTCCAATAAAGTCTGCATTTGTTTTTCAATAGTACCTGTTTTTTGTGTTTACATATAATGCTAATGAACTCGTCTGCTCGGATGTCGTGACGTCATTTAAGCCAAACTATGATTGTGTGCTCGCTTTACGTACGGGCATGACCTTTTCCTCTGTTGTTCGCCCACAATTACCCTTTGTGAACTGCTGTACCATATTGATCGTGAATACGCCAAAGCTTGGACAAGCATGACAAGGATTAACTGTGATCAGCGCCGTCCGTAGGACGGCGCTGTGAAGACGAGACGTTAAAAAATTTGGAGAAATTTTGCGACGGGTGGTTTCAAGAACTTTACATCTATTATTATTATTTTTTGTTTAGTTCTAGACATGAATTAAACCTTCAACCTACCTTGCTTGCTATTTAATTTGTTGCAAAAGAATGATAACTTACCTCAAATTTCTGATGATGATGATGATGACTGTTATTTCCTTCGTCTTTGTTCGCTGCAAGCAATGTCAGGTGACCGAAAACTCGTCGGCAATGCATAGCGTATGCGCGGGGCGATCGGTTGACTAATACAATAAGCCAGGGACTGTATGTACCGTACTCATGTATGGTACGTAGTACAGGGCCTAGGGTGCATTGCCAACAAGTTTGTGATCACCTGATATTGCATGCAGCGAACAAATTCGGAAACCATTTTCGTCACTTCTGTAATCTTGCCAGTTTTATAGTAAATTTCAGTATAAATAAAACGAATGGAGCATCAGACATTTTACGATTTGGATCATTGATGCCCATGCATAACATAATTCGTAAGTATGAACCGAGATATGTTATTTAAAGTATGATATTGTTTTTTTTTGTTATAAGTGTGTTTGCCGTTAAAGCCTATAAAGTGTTACCATCACGGTATACACACCTCAGTATGCCAGGCGCCGTACTATGTACGGCGCCTGGTTAGGTTAGACAAGGATGTATTCGAAAAATTCGATTTCTTGGCCTGTACAAACTGATGCCTTTTTTTTTAAAGTAAACAAATCTCGTTTGTTAGGTCAATTGATTAAAGGGATCTAGTAACTTTGTTGACATGTGCAAAAAGTGATGAAGGGTTGATGCAATGTATATTGTTGTTATCTCATATGTCCACAGGGTATTGTGTGAAAATTTCAAGTCAAATGGACATTGCATGGCCAAGTAATGAGCGAAAATGCAAAGTGATATTCACTAACTCACTGCCCTCACTTTGTATACGGTTTCAAAACTCCGGGGGAGTTTTTCTTATCTGAATACTTCGATCGTACATATCTTTGTAACGAAAGGGAAATTTGAAAAACCGAAACCGGTCCCATGATTTTATTGTTCATACGAATACAACAAGGTATGAGGGAACCGCTAGAATTAAAATTTTATTTTGAGGATTTGGACAATGTTACTAAGTCCCTTTAACTAAGAATTGCGAAGTAAACGAGGTAAATTACTTTCTCTCACGTTTTATGTCTGTGTATGTAGTGCGTGTGCTCCATAAACGGGGGTCTATGAGGGAACGTGCAGAGGTACCAATTTTGTCGTAATTTGCTAAAGATTGTAATTGTATGAAGTATACCATCACATTTTGGGTAATTTTATTGTTGATATTGCGGATATTATTTGTAATGTTCTTGTCTATTTTTGTAGCGAGCAAGTAGGAAGAATATAATGAATGAATATATTTATATTTCATGTATGGTTTTACTTATTAGATTGGCCTACGGTGATTTTCACGAGAAACGTAAAGTATGGCATCAGTGACGTATTGGATTTTGAGGATCGTTCCACTCGTTGATTATTTATGTTTTAAAAAAATCAAATATGGAAAAAGTTAAAGGTTTCAAATGATCTTTTTGTATGGAATGGTTTTCTAAAATCATGATTTGAATTATCAAAGTAGTGCATTTCGCCAATAAAGTCTTCTTTTAATGTTGCATACAGCTAACCCCTTGACTTAAAATGCAATTTACAGGGGTGCTAATACAGTAATAGTAGGGCTGAGTCCAAACGGATGGATATCCGATATACGACCGTGAAGGTCGGATACTGTATACAAATTTTCGGATACAAGTTTTTTTAATTTTTAAAATTTATTTATTTATTTTATTTTTTTAAATTTTAATCCCCATTCGATAGATTCGATCAGAAAATGGCACATTGAACCTTGCTTATCTAAATTGCTAAAGTTAAAAGTAAAGGTATTTTACATAAATTACAAATAAACAAAACAAATAATAAACCAAAGGTAAGAGGATTAATATATACAAGTGGTATAGTGAGAGCCAAATTTATAAGAATATATGAAGAGATATCGAAATCTTTCATCTTGACAGCAGTTTGTACACTAACATCGCACTGTCCTGCCGATTCTAATTGAAAAACGGACAGAATATTTATATCGGATTAAAAAAATAAAAAAATAAAATAAAGAAATAAATAGATTTTTTTTTTTCTCGGATATATTTGATATCCGACCGTTTTTACACGACACATTCGGTTTTCAAAATATTCGATTTGACTCAGCACTAAGTAATAGGTCAACAAATCTAGCGCTTTAATGGCCTCTTTGACAAATATATATTTTACTGTCAACATTCTAGCGCTAGATGCTATGATTGCGCCCGCGGTGCAGGCCAAGAACACCGCCATCCACAACCATTTGTGGATTACGGAAAATCTACTTACTGGCAGTCAAAAATACATTGATTTTCGCTTTTTGCGTGAATAGTTTAGTTTTATCTATTATATTAATACGGGTAGCTTCAACCCCCCAAATGTGTCCCACTCGAGATATCCTCACCCCGAGAATTCGGCGACTCCCCGACCGTCGGGATCGAAGGATATACGTTTTGCGGAGGACAATAAGGTATTCCCGAGTCGCTCCCGCCCCGTGGTCGTCCTCCAGATCGAAGAAAAGGGAAAGTCAGCAATGCGGTTGCTCAAGTTAAGGCGCCGAGCATTGATTAACGATTTACACACTCAAATTTATTTGACGAACATAAAACGGAGTCGATAAAGTGAGTATTATATTGAGAAACCGTTTTAGATATAACACGTTGCAAAACTACCCAGGTTTTGATAAATATAAATATTTATATTACGCGGATGGTATGTTAATGATCACTATTGCCGATTGGCATCGTTGGCACCGATTGGCAACGACAAAATGACGACAACTTCAATTTAGCTGCGCTCATACCACGCATGCAGTAATACTCCGTGCCTGTACAACCGTGTACATGTCATGGAATCATCTTAATCCCCCCCCCCCCCACCCTATCGCGGGAGTTTGTTTGCACAGCTCTCTGACCGCTGACCCATTGAAGTATGTCCACGTTAGTGGTATAAGTTCAATGTGCTGACCACACAATTCTATAATCGCGCCAACGTGTGGCAAGATGTATTAAGCCATCCACGAATATAGCTCTACCAGTACCAGAGAAGACGCTGGGGTGAGGGGGGGGGGGGGGCTGAATAGATGGGGGGGGGGTATCTATACTCATTTATTATGCAATGAATGTATATACGGCTTCTATTCCCTTCAAAGGTATATATCATCGGGTTTCACAGATATGAATTGTTTAGGGGACACGACGGGTTATGTGTCATGCAGGCAATTGGAGACACGGGGGGGGGGGGGAGGGGGTGTGGGGGCAGCGGCGAGTGCATGTTGTATTTGATTAGTTTGTCATGCATACAATTTCATCATATTTTCATAATTATTATTGTTAATTGGAAAACGGGAGAAGGCGATCACCTACTAACTTCGCAATAAAAGAGAAAACAACGAAAACGTATCGAGTGCATGTGGCTCTGGTTTTTTTAAAGGTGCCAAAAGGCTTAATGGCACTTTGAGGGCCTGTATTTTTAAAAACATACTGAACTGAAAACTTATTTTTGTATTTTCTTATAGCATCCACCTAGATTGATCTCCCATACCTTAACGAAAATATTTGGACTTCCCTTTATATAGGTCAGATAACCCTAAAGGGCCAATTGTTAACGGAAATTTGTCAACCAAAAATGGGTTCAATTATGTTCAGGTATAAAAAAACACTAACAGATTTTTTATATTTTTTATTTGTTGATAATTATGAACAAGTGTGAGTTAAACTTTCAGAAAATTAACGGCGCTTAGTATGTAAAGTAATATTTTGACAGTACAATGCCATCAAAATTGGTGTTTCGGACGTTACATCCTCCGTTAACAATTTAACCCCTCATTACCCCTACCAGTATCATAATTTATTGAAATGATATCAGTATGAAAATTGAACTAACAGTTTCCTCATCATATTGCCTAAAAGGGAAATGACTGATTTCTTAAGCCAGCGATAAAAAATTTTAAAAACATGAAATGCACACATGCTCTCATTTTCCGTTAACAATTTTGTAACGTCCGAAACAATATTTCTTTAGAAATAATTTTTAAAAGGGGGATAACACAAACAATTATTTATCTCAGTTTTGAAGAGACTTGATGTACCTTCCCATCACAGAAAAAAAAAATGCAATAACTTATTGTATTATGATTATATCTTTAAAGTTAACTTTCCGTTAACATTTGTAACATCCGAAACAAATGTAACGTCCGAAACCAAAAATGTAAGCTCATGTAAGCTCATAAGTCACAGGAAAGGGCACATTATATGAATCAATCATCATAATATAAAATAGTATTCATTTTGAAACAAATTTACACATGAATTGGGTAATTAATTGCCAAAACAAATGTTTGAGATCAACCAATGTAAACAAATGTGTTTCGGACGTTACATGGGGTAATTGTTAATACAAAATTGATATTTTAGTGCATTTATTTTCAAAATGATAATATATGGTTATTATTATTCATTTAGATCGTGTAAATGAAACATAATCATCAAAATACATGATGCTTTAATAACATTTAGATGCTTAGTCTGCCCCAAATCCACATTTTCACCAATTTGTCATCGATTTTTCTCTGCTAATTTGTAACCACTAAAGATTTACAAGACACTTGATATAGTGAATGATATGACTAATCTACTTGGAACAATAACCTTTCTTTTGTGGAACTGAAACACTACCTGCTGCAACAACTCCTGTATTTGGTTTACCATTTACAGAATATTTTGTATGGTATTGTGAGCTCGTTTCGGACGTTACAAAATGGTGTTAACACACATTTTGATTGGACAAAAAATTAAATTTGGAACATTTAAAAAAGTATTATCTACATTTTTCATGATCTATATGCTTCCTGCTCCAAGCAAAAGTGTTTTGAAAAATAAATTATCAGTTATTTGTCTCTGGGAAGGAACTTTTATTTATAAAATGTGAGGAATTGCTATTTTTGCCCCATAATTGTTCATGTTGTAAAGTACACACAGAACTACATGTATACTGATTTTGTTTTTTTGTATCACATCAAATGCATTATTAGGTTGATTGCCTTTATAATGTTCTATAAGAAACAAATGTTAAGTCTCTGTTTCATTATTCATTTAGTGGAAATATAGACATTTTCATTAACAGAGCCTTTTAGTGGTATACAAAAGTACAGTATAACTAATATGCTAAATTTACTCAAAGTTGCAAAACATGTTTTTTTCATATACTTAAACTTGATAAGAAGAAAATAATCTGCGTTGATCAACATGTTTTACTGACACTAATTAAAATGTTAATCATTTGTATTAAAAAAATCCACATGTTAAAACAAAAGTTAGTTTTGAAATACTATATGGCATATGCCATGTAAACTATAGGTACAGTATATGTACACCAAGATAATTCCTTATCTCATTCTTAAGGCAATTTCCAGAACATTACTGGTTTATGATCAATTACATTTTTGCGCAAGTCAGCTATGTTTGAAAAATGTAACCATATCTGCTGGAACAAATATATTTTCTTGACCATAACCTTATGTGGTACATACAAGTGTACTGTACATGTGCCATTATAACTTGAATTTGAGGTTTTGCTAATATCATATTGATCAGTAATGCATTTATGACAGTTATTCTAATTTTCGATAATAGTTTGATAATAGTTTGATAAAATTAGTTTGAGCTTCATGTTTTATCAAAATAAGAAAATGGAAAATTCAAATCATATACGATGTATGTCATTGTACAATTTACATATACTTTTATCTTTTGTAAAATGATGAAGGAAACTCTGGAAAGTCACATCGATCATCCTTTGACTGTATATTAATAACAGTTTCTAATTGCATGTAATATTTGTACAAAATCTTGGATTTTGTCTATCAATATGGACTTCATTCACTATCCCTTTCGTTGGGAGTTCAATTAATGCACATATTTATGGGTTTTGCTTGCAAAATCGTGCAACTAAAGCGAGTTAAGATATGTTTTGAAGTGATGTTAACACCATGTAACGTCCGAAACAAAATAGCGTATGTCATAACATAATGCAACTTTACTACAATAAATTACAGATCACAATTCTCAAATTGTAGTTATTGTAGTACTAGGTACACAGTACTTCATAATTTCACTAAAACCCTTAAAATTGTCTCTACTTTGGAGATCTGAACATATAATTATATATAAATCAAGTTTACATGTACTGTACTGTACTATAATGTCTACATGGTTGATAGAAGACCCCGTTCTGTGCTATGAAGTTAATTTGACCATTTCAAAGAAGAATTTGGATAGATTTACATCTAAACATATATTTTCTGTATTTAAATATTCCAAAGATAGCAAAGATTTAAACCACAACTGGTCATAGAAGTGTAAAAAAAGGGTAAATGTTAACAATGTGTAACGTCCGAAACACATACAAGAATCAAATTTGAATTTTGTTTGCAAGTGTCTTGCTCCAATTTTATATCATGTAAATATGTCCTATCATGTATTGTTTCCATACAATAAGTTTGAACCAACAACAGTAAAAAAAAAATTGCATTACAAAAACTTCAAATTGCAAAATTCAAATTTTAAGGCTATTTTTCACTTTAAAATGACCTAAAAACTTAAATTTAAGAAACAGAAGCCCCGAAAATGGCACACATGATGTCAGAAGCCCACTTTAATTATTTGTATTATTTGTAATGCCATTTGGAATAGTAGGATTTTAGTATGGCAATGTGAAAATATATCATATTTTTCTTTTAAATATAGGAAATCCTAAATGTCCATAGATATTTCGCAGAATTGGGGCTAGATTAAGCCCAGATATTTATATTTCACGAAAATATAAGTTGTGTCAATGTTAAAAAAACATGTTTGAAGTTAGTTCACTTAATTTCAATTTTGACCATGTTGGTTGACACATTTGGCATCTTTAAAAAAACCAGTGCCATGTTGTATTTGATTAGTTTGTCATGCATGCAATTTCATCATAATTATTTTCATTATTATTATTGTTAACATTTAAACAGAGTGTACCGGGGATTTCCGATGGGTCGGGTTTATCATGTTCACTGAAAGGATGTATCGCAATGACATGTGCATAAGAGCGGGGTAAAACCGCCCATGTCTCTTTCATCTTTTAACCATGTGGATAGGGACGTTTCAATTATTTTCTGGGGTCGTTGTATTATTAAAATCGACATGGCTTTTCTCTGACTAAAAAAACCTCGCGGATTTCCGCGGGTGCCGCTAGTTTAAATAGTTAGGGGTACTGTGAAACATTAACTCACCGATATCATGTGTTCTTCTACATGACATGTCTTTTTGACGCTAATTATTTTGTTGTATTTAAAACTCTTTTCAGTAACTGTTGCAAAATCATATCTAGCTCTAGAGGGTTGACAGTAAAATATTTCAGTAATAATGTCAAAGAAGCCATGAAAGCGCTAGATTTATCGATCTAGGGTGCTATTTGTTATATTCGTAACGTAAACGTCACTAGCGTGAATTACTGTCAAAGTGTAGAATCACCTGCAAAAGCCCTAATCACAATGCAGCCCCCTGCCTCCTACGCCTAGATGCAATATGTAGTTGTTTACAGCAGTACAGTCCACAGAATGTACAAATACTGGTGGCCACAGGGTCATCACTGATGTCGAGCCTTGACAATTATACTTTGACATTCTTTCTTTTGTGTTATCTTCATGCACATTTAGGAATGGCTGAGTCTGTAAATGAAAGCTGCATTCATGGAGCATCTGAGGATTCCAGGAATGTAAGGATCACTGGTCTGAAGATGGAACCACCTGATCTTCTAACAATGACACCACCTGATCCTCTGTCACATGACCAAGTCACAGTGAAACCACCTGATCCACTGGCACATGATCAAGTGACTAACAACTGTGTGGCAGTGCTGGACATCAAACAGGAAAGCGTTGATGTGCAAAAAGGTAGGAATTCTTTTGAGTGGTGGTATGGGCCACCAAAAACGAAAATAGATAGGACTTTGTGTAACTGTCTCTCGCACAATCAATGGATTTTGAAGTTCTAAAAGGAATTGGAGATATATAATAATAACAGTGGCGAAGCGTGGTCGGACTAATTGGAGGGCACGCAAAATTATTGGGGGCACACTTTATTGTTCTAAAAATGTCCCCTTATGTTTCCAATTGTTTATTTTCAAATTATTGGGGGGGGGGGGGCACATGCCCCCACACCTTTTATACCCCCTTTCTGTGTTCTGATTTAGCCAAGTAGACGGAAGGTAGAGACCTTTTTATTCATTTTTGGACTTTTTTTTTTAACATGTCGTACCTTCCGCCATGTTTCATAATGTAGGATTTCCAACTGGCTATTGTTTTAAAAAAAAACCCAAATTACGTTCGAAATATGTTGGCTACTCACCTGAATTTTGACGAGAAGGTCATTGATATGTTTATCGGTCAGATCCTGCTGTCCTATGGACATTTACGAAACTAAACACGGCCAGGTCTGGCGCGTCCAAGATCTCCCGCATCATGTTATTGTGCACGTTCGCACATGTACTATTGTATTCGCTGTGTATACAAATGCGTAACACAAATCAACCATGAATCGATATAGGACTGGTAAAAACACATTTTCAAATTACAACGATCTTTCTGATTGACTTTGATCATTCTCGTAAATGTGAACATGTATTTCAAAATGTGTTACCAGAGTCTTATTGATTGTGCACTACCGTAAGTGCCAACTTACAAAATGTTGAATTTGTCTTTTAAAAATTAGAAAATAGCACTCTCTAAGTCAGCGAAAAAAATACACGGGGGCGGCGGGCGAATTCGCCCCCGAAATGCCCAAATTCGCCCCCGAAAAAAAAAATTCGCCCCCGAAAAAAAAAAAAAAAAAAAAAAAATGTTTATAAAATGATCACTTACAGCATTATAGCTTATTAGTAGCCCCTGAAATTCGAAAAAGAGCCCGCAAATTTGTAGCCCCCGAAAGTTGGAAAAGTAGCCCCCGAAAATGGAGCCCCCGAAATAAAAATATTAATTTTTTCGCTGCTCTAAGTATGCACCAGATTGCACTATTTCAAGTCCAAAAATGCAAAAGCTCCCTACTGTGGGAGGGGGGACACCCCCCTCCCACTTCGCTCCCTCGCAATGTCACGCTCTCACCTCTAGCTCATAGTCGGCAACCCTAAGAAGGCACTGGTTTTTTTAAAGATGCCAAATGTGTCAACCAACATGGTCAAAATTGAAATTAAGTGAACTAACTTCAAACATGTTTTTTTAACATTGACACAACTTATATTTTCGTGAAATATAAATATCTGGGCTTAATCTATCCCCAATTCTGCAAAATATCTATGAACATTTAGGATTTCCTATATTTAAAAGAAAAATATGATATATTTTCACATTGCCATACTAAAATCCTACTATTCCAAGTGGCATTACAAATAATACATATAATTAAAGTGGGCTTCTGACATCATGTGTGCCATTTTGGGGGCTTCTGTTTCTTAAATTTTAGTTTTTAGGTCATTTTAAAGTGAAAAATAGCCTTAAAATTTGAATTTTGCAATTTGAAGTTTTTGTAATGCAAAATTTGTTTACTGTTGTTGGTTCAAACTTATTGTATGGAAACAATACATGATAGGACATATTTACATGATATAATCACTGCCTTGTGGGGCAGATTCTCGTTAGAATCTAAGGCTAAGGGAGCAAACCCTAACAGAAAACCATGCCACCGTGACAGCATTGAGGGCGACTGATGATACGGAACTCCCGACATCCCTCGACCGGTCACTGCAGGGTCTAGTGGATCACATCCGTCCTGGCTTGTCCTCGCCGATGTGAAACTGCCACCAGCTCCCCGAGAGAGTACCGTTAGTAACTTGCAAGAGCTACCGGTACTTACCAACCTTTGCTAGCAGCCTTCATGATTATGCACAACAGTATGAAACTTCATACCGGTTCGGTCGGCGCCCGGGTAAACAAGGACCGCGCTGTTAGATCAGGACTTCCGTCGACAGTGCCAAGTATGCTAGGAAGACAACAACAACATCAACAACGACAACAAAAAGACGACACCAGCGGAATAACTGCAATGACGTTCGGGCAGTGGAATGTCAGGACACTCCTAGATCGGGAGAGAACGGACAGGCCAGAGAGAAGGACTGCCCTAGTAGCCATGGAGCTGCAGAAATACGGTATTGACATTGCTGCTCTGAGTGAGACACGCTTCTCTGAATCAGGAAGCCTCGATGACATGGGCTACACATTCTTCTGGAGCGGCAAGCCGGACGGGGTACGACGAGAGGCTGGAGTGGGATTCGCTATCAGAAAAGAGATCATAGCGAAGCTCACAGAAATGCCTAAAGCTGTGAATGATAGAATCATGTCTATGAGGATACCACTGACGAAGAAGGGAAATGCTACTCTCATCAGTGTATACGCACCAACCATGACGAGTCCGGAGGAAATTAAGGAGAGTTTCTACAATCAGCTTAGAAGAACGTTGCGGGACACCCCCCAAACTGACAAGCTAATATTGATGGGAGACTTCAATGCCCGGGTAGGACGAGACTATGAGAAATGGCCGACAGTGTTAGGCAGGCATGGAATCGGTAAATGCAACGCCAACGGTGAGCTACTCCTAGCGCTGTGCTCTGAGTTCGAACTCGTACTGACAAACACCGTATTCAAGCAGAGGGAAGAACACAAGACCACCTGGATGCACCCTCGCTCCAAGCATTGGCACCTGATTGATTACATCATAACAAGACAACGAGACAGAATGGATGTTCACATCACAAGAGCTATGCGTGGAGCAAACTGCTGGACTGACCACCAACTACTAAGATCAAAGATTGCGTTTGCTCTTCGTCCAAAACGTAGGAAGCAAGGAGCTACTAAACCTGCGAAGCTGAACACTAACCGGTTACACGTCAACATGAACCGACAAAGCCTAGAGCAAGATATGGGAAAGGCGCTGGAGAACTGGAGAGTGCAAGAGGGAAAGACAGTTGACCAAACCTGGGCATCACTCAGCGAAGTTGTGTATGAGACAGCGAGCAACACCCTCGGTAAACCAGAGCGAAAACACCAGGACTGGTTTGACCCAGCAGACCCCGAGCTTCTGCTACGCATGAAGAAAAGGGATGAAGCACACAAACGTGTTCTACAGACCAGAAGCACTAGGTCCACCACCACCGCGTACAAGGAAGCCTGCAGACACTTGCAGAGGTATACACGGAAACTGAAAACCACCTGGTGGAAGAAAAAGGCAGAGGATCTGCAGCGCTTCGCGGACAAAAATGACATGAAGTCCTTCCACACTGGGCTGAAAGAAGTCTGGGGTCCCCAGACAAGAAGTACAGTGCATCTCAAGTCCCTGGATGGTACCACAACCTTTTCAGACAACAAAAGGGTGCTTGAACGATGGTCACAGCATTTCGAGACACACCACTCAACCAGCCAGGAGATATCGACCCTGAGGCACGTGATAGGATCAACCAACGTCCTGTAGTTACTGCACTCGATGATATCCCAACACGAGAAGAGCTACAACTGGCAATTGCCTCCTTGGCCGAGGGCAAGGCCCCTGGAGTGGATGGGATACCAGGTGAGATATGGAAGCATGGAGGAGCCACATTAACCAACAGCTTGCTCATGCTGATACAACAAGCATGGACAGAAGGCTCTGTACCTCAGGAATGGAAGGATGCTAATATTGTCACCATCTTTAAGAAGGGAGACAGAACGCAGTGTGGAAACTACAGAGGAATATCGCTATTGTCGATAGCAGGGAAAGTTTTTGCCCGGATCCTTCTCAACAGATTATATGCACACATAACACCGGGTATAGTGCCTGAGACACAATGCGGATTCCGAAACAACCGGAGCACAGTAGACATGATCTTCTGCCTAAGACAATTGCAGGAGAAGTGTATCGAGCAGAACCGATCTCTCTATGTGGTCTTTGTGGATTTCACCAAAGCATTTGACACTGTTGGAAGGGCAGGTCTATGGCAACTACTTCGGAAGTATGGATGCCCTGAGAAGTTCACAAGAATGATTGAGTCGCTACACACCGGTATGATGGCTAAAGTCAAGGAAGCAGGCGAAACATCCGAAAGTTTCCCTGTAAGTAACGGTGTAAAACAAGGATGTGTGCTGGCCCCTACGCTGTTCTCCATCTTCCTATCGGCGATGTTGGAGGAGGCCTTTGCGGACTTTGAGGAGGGAGTATACATCCAATCACGCCAAGACGCCGACCTCTTCAATGTCGCTCACTTCAAAGCTAAGACGAAGTCTACACAGATTCTTGTGAGGGAACTCCTCTTTGCGGATGACAGTGCTCTTGTTGCTCATACACCAGAGCAGATGCAACATGTCATAGATGCATTTTCATCGGCATCAAAGAAGTTCGGTCTACAAATAAACATCAGAAAGACTGAAGTACTGTTCCAACCAGGTACAGACCACCAAGAGGAGGAGGAGATCCTTGTGGATGGGACAGCGCTAAAACAGGTGGATGACTTCACATACCTCGGCAGCACCATATCCAAAGACGGACGCATCGACTCTGAGCTGGTTAAACGAATGTCAAAGGCCAGCAGTGCCTTTGGAAGACTGCGAACCAGGCTCTGGAATAACCATCATGTCTCAACAAGAGTGAAGTGTAAGATATACAGGGCTATCGTCCTATCCACTCTCCTATACGGTGCGGAAAGCTGGACTCTCTACAAAAGTCAAGTGAACAAACTCCATGTATTCATGATGAGACACCTCCGATCAATCATGAGGATCACATGGAAGGACAAAGTGACCAACAAAGAAATACTAGAGAGAGCACAACTACCTTCGATGGAGGACCTGCTCATCAGGAAGAACCTACGATGGACAGGCCATGTCATCAGGATGCCCTCTGAGAGGCTACCCAAGCAACTGCTGTTCTCGCAATTACCAGCTGGCGAAAGAGGGATTGGTAGACCACGGCTTCGATACAAGGACACGGTCAAGCGGAACCTAAAGCGGAGGCAAATTGACCTTAAGACATGGACAACTGTTGCAGGCCAGCGAGCTGTATGGAGATCAGCTGTGAAGTGAATCTGAAGGCGGTCATTGTCGCTTCGCGACCGACGGCTACTATACTACATGATATAAAATTGGAGCAAGACACTTGCAAAAAAAATTCTAATTTGATTCTTGTATGTGTTTCGGACGTTACACATTGTTAACATTTACCCTTTTTTTACACTTCTATGACAAGTTGTGGTTTAAATCTTTGCTATTTTGGAATATTTAAATACAGAAAATATATGTTTAGATGTAAATCTATCCAAATTCTTCTTTGAAATGGTCAAATTAACTTCATAGCACAGAAAGGAGTCTTCTATCAACCATATATGACATTATACAGTACAGTACATGTAAACTTGATTTATCTATAATTATATGTTCAGATCTCCAAAGTAGAGACAATTTTAAGGGTTTTAGTGAAATTATGAAGTACTGTGTATCTAGTACTACAATAACTACAATTTGAGAATTGTGATCTGTAATTTATTGTAGTAAAGTTGCATTATGTTATGACATACCCTATTTTGTTTCGGACGTTACATGGTGTTAACATCACTCAAAATATATCTTAACTCGCTTTGTTTGCATGATTTTGCAAGCAAAACCCATAAATATGTGCATTAATTGAACTCCCAACGAAAGAGATAGTGAATGTAGTCCATATTGATAGACAAAATCCAAGATTTTGTACAAATATTAAATGCAATTAGAAACTGTTATTATATACAGTCAAAGGATGATCGATGTGACTTTCCAGAGTTTCCTTCATCATTTTACAAAAAATAAAAGTATATATTGTACAATGACATACATTGTATATGATTTGAATTTTCCTTTTTCTTATTTTGATAAAATATGAAGCTCAAACTAAATTTATCAAACTATTATCGTAAATTAGAATAACTGTCATAAATGCATTACTGATCAATATGATATTAGCAAAACCTCAAATTCAAGTTATAATGGCACATGTACAGTACACTTGTATGTACCACATAAGGTTACGGTCAAGAAAATATATTTGTTCCAGCAGGTATGGTTACATTTTTCAAAGATAGTTGACACAAAAATGTAATTGATCATAAACCAGTAATGTTCTGGAAATTGTCTTAAGAATAAGATACGGAATTATCTTGGTGTACATGTACAGGTCTATAGTTTACATGGCATACATGTATGCCATATAGTATTTCAAAACTAACTTTTGTTTTAACATGTGGATTTTTTAATACAAATGATTAACATTTTAATTAGTGTCAGTAAAACATGTGGATCAACGCAGATTATTTTCTTCTTATCAAGTTTAAGTATGGAAAAACATGTTTTGCAACTAATGAATGATATCAGAAGAGTAAATTTAGCATAGTTATACTGTACTTTGGTATACCACTAAAAGGCTCTGTTAATGAAAATATCTATATTTCCACTAAATGAATATTGAAACAGAGACTTAACATTTGTTTCTTATAGAACATTATAAAGGCAAACAACCTAATAATGCATTTGATGTGATACAAAAAACAAAATCAGTATACATGTAGTTCTGTGTACTTTACAACATGAACAATTATGGGGCAAAAATAGCAATTCCTCACATTTTATAAATAAAAGTTCCTTCCCAGAGACAAATAACTGATCATTTATTTTTCAAAACACTTTTGCTGGAGCAGGAAGCATATAGATCATGAAAAATGTAGATAATACTTTTTTAAATGTTCCAAATTGAATTTTTTGTGCAATCAAAATGTGTGTTAACACCATTTTGTAACGTCCGAAACGAGCTCACAATATCATACAAAATATTCTGTAAATGGTAAACAAAATACAGGAGTTGTTGCAGCAGGTAGTGTTTCAGTTCCACAAAACAAAGGTTATTGTTCCAATTAGATTAGTCATAACATTCACTATATCAAGCAAGTGTCTTGTAAAACTTTAGTGGTTACAAATTAGCTGAGAAAAATCGATGAAAAATTGGTGAAAATGTGGATGTGGGGCAGACTAAGCATCTAAATGTTATTAAAGCATCCTGTATTTTGATTATTATGTTTCATTTACATGATCTAAATGAATAATAATAACCATATATTATCATTTTGAAAATAAATGCACTAAAATATCAATTTTGTGTTAACAATTACCCCATGTAACGTCCGAAACACATTTGTTTACATTGGTTGATCTCAAACATTTGTTTTGGCAATTAATTACCCAATTCATGTGTAAATTTGTTTCAAAATGAATACTATTTTATATTATGATGATTGATTCATATAATGTGCCCTTTCCTGTGACTTATGACCTTATAAGTTACATTTGTTGTTTCGGACGTTACATTTGTTTCGGATGTTACAAATGTTAACGGAAAGTTAATTTTGAATATATAATCATAACGCAATGAGCTATTACATTATTTTTTTCTGTGTTGGGAGGGTACATCAAGTCTCTTCAAAAGTGAAATAAAAAGTAGTTTGTGTTATTCCCCTTTTTCTAATTATATCCTAATAAAGATTGTTTCGGACGTTACAAAATTGTTAACGGAAAATGAGAGCATGTGTGCATTTCATGTTTGTTTTTTTTTTAATCGCTGGCTTAAGAAATCAGTCATTTCCCTTTTAGGCAATATGATGAGGAAACTGTTAGTTCAATTTTCATACTGATATCATTTCAATAAATTATGATACTGGTAGGGGTAATGAGGGGTTAAATTGTTAACGGAGGATGTACCGTCCGAAACACCAATTTTGATGGCATTGTACTGTCAAAATATTACTTTACATATTAAGCGCCGTTAATTTTCTGAAAGTTTAACTCACACTCGTTCATAATTATCAACAAATAAAAAAATTTAAAAATCTGTTAGTGTTTTTTTATACCTGAACATAATTGAACCCATTTTTGGTTGACAAATTTCCGTTAACAATTGGCCCTTTAGGGTTATCTGACCTATATAAAGGGAAGTCCAAATATTTTCGTTAAGGTATGGGAGATCAATCTAGGTGGATGCTATAAGAAAATACAAAAATAAGTTTTCAGTTCAGTATGTTTTTAAAAATACAGGCCCTCAAAGTGCCATTAAGCCTTTTGGCACCTTTAAAAAAACCAGAGCCAGAAGCTTTAAAAAAGCTTGTACGGGCTTGTGTCTCTACCTTCCGTCTACTTGGCTCGTTCTGATACTAAAAAGTAAAAAGCCCTAAGTTTATTTATTTATATTCACATGGCACATTCAACAATAAGTTGGTCTCCCATGGGGCCCTGGGACTTTGAACTTTGTTGACGTCGTACGTGTACAAAATCTAATGAAGGTATGAAGAACTGAGTGATGTGTTCATCTGATGGTCAACAAATGTCACTTGACCAAGTAATGAACAAAATTGGATAGTTATGTTTGCCACCTCGTAATCATTGCCCGTACTTTGTATACAGTTGAAAGTCTCGATAGAGAATTTAAATTAAAGCACTTCAATCATTTATATCTCTAAACCAAAGAGAAATTTCGAGAACCAAAACAGTTCTCTCATAATTGTTTTAGATGTGCCACTGATGATCATTCCAGCCTTCATGCTTTGTCACATTAGTATTAGTGCCTTGAATGAGTTGAATTTCATGTGACATGCAGGACCACCTGAAGTGGACAGTCATCTGGATGCACCACCTGAAGGTTCTCTGGATGTTGAGGTTGATCGACTGCAGGAGGTTGCCATGGAATCAACAGAGTCGTCAAGTGATCACCAGAGAGACTTGGTGAAGATGGAGATAAAATTAGAAACTGAGGATGAAACGTTAAATGAAGGTAAAGAATCAATATTAGGCTGTCAGAGTGGGTTCCCTCCTCCCAATGAAACTCCCTCTACTGTTTGAGCAGGGAAGTGCAAGTGGAATTTCTAAGCAATAATAAATCTGATACTAAATCATGTCAAGTCAAATTTTCTTCCTAGGTATGCACCAGATTGCATAATTTCAAGTACAAATTTCCAAAATTTCCCTTATGTGCAAGGGCAGACACCACCTCCTATCAAACACTTCCCCCCCTCCCCCCTCTCGGTTGCCTTAGCTCCCTCAGGAATCAGTTTGTACGTCTTGTATACACCCTGTTCATGTTGTAACATAAGTAATGTTGCATTTGGTGCAATATTTGAACAGTTTATTATGTCACTTGGCGAATATAATTTTAGGATGCGTAGATGGTATAGTAATATTTTCTTCACGAAACAAATATTACCTTTTGTTTCCAGTTGGTAGAATAATGACGCAATTACCCACATACAGGGTGGCCCCCAAAAAACGGAACGGGGCACTTCCCAAAATATAGTAACAAATGTATTATGTCCATCGGATAGAGCGTCTTTTCAAATGAACAACGATACCAAGAACAGTCAATTGGGTCGTGTAGTTTTTGTTTTAGGGCGCTGTGAGAGACACCATGTCGGGTTCTCTTTTTTGTCAATTTGTATTGAGCCAGCGCTTGATGAATCGCACGAACCGCCGTTCATAGTGTTGAGCATCGTGCACTATTGTTAGTGTGCACTCGGCCGTGTGCCGAGAGAATGGGCATGGTCGCTGAATGGTATTACGGGCAAGGAGTGCGGTTAAACTGGCATTGCATGACTAGGTCGAAATTGACATAAATCGGCACCTGACATGGTCTCACTCACTGACCAAAATTACTGTTCTTGGTATCGTTTTTCATTGGAAAGGACACCCTATCCGATGAACATAAACATTGTGGTATTATATTTTGGGAAGTGCCCCGTTCCGTTTTTTGGGGGCCACCCTGTATAGTATGTGGCATCAAGTCTGAATTTCCTTCCTAGGTATGCACCAGATTGCACAGTTTTAAGCCCCAAAATGCAAAAGCTCCCTACCCTGGGAGGGGGGAGACACCCCACACCCTACCCCTGCTCTTTCGCTTCGCTCCCTCACAAAGTTCCAAATTCCACTTGCTCAAGGTTGGCAACCGTGCCATTACGCTATACGAACATTGTGGTGATGCAGATTTGTTTTGCCCCCCCAAAAGTTTTTGCTCATTACGCCACTGCATTTAAGCATTATACTTAAATTTAAGAACTCGGCAAGTTGCTTATATCAGTTAGTATCAGTCTAAAGCCGACATTCAGGTTCATTCTGATTATTTCTTCACAAATCAAGATTCATTACTTGGGTTTCAGGTCCATGACAAATAGCTCACTGGCACCCCTGCACTCCTTACCAGTGTGTTAATGAAATTCAAGATTCAATAATGCACCCTTACAAACACGCAACCTTCTGATGGCTCTAAGCCTCGGATCCGGGCCGGGTTGCCGGGTCAAACCCGCCGGGTTTGTCTTCTGGGCCGGGCCGGGCCGGGTTCCGGGTTGGAGAGACGATTGCCAAAACCTGGAAAAAAACCCGGTAAAAAACATGTGTTTTGGAAAAGTTATATTCCCGTTTGAATGACACACTTATTCCAGTTTCTTTCGCAGTTTTTGTAAGTGGAAAATGGGACCAAAACAATGTTAAAACATTTCCGATATCTGCTGAATAAGTTGATTTTTAAATTGGAATTTGTCGACAATTCGATGAAGTTCCGTTTCAGATATTTGGGGGCTTTTTGGGGTATCATTTTCTCTTGGGCATATCAAAGTTTTTTCAGCATACCATGTCGTAACTTTGTTCGCTAATTTCACGAAGATGATAACGATTTTCTAGATTATTTTGACATCGCTGTATTGGCAATCATTTTGATATTGCCTGCTCTTATTTTGCGATGATGAAAACGAAGTTTCAGATTTATTTTGCGTCATATTCTCGAAGCGCATTATCGTAACTTTGTTCGCTAATTTCACGAAGATGATAACGATTTTCTAGATTATTTTGACATCGCTTTACCGGCAATCATTTTGATATTGCCTGCTCTTATTTTGCGATGGTGAAAACAAAGTTTCAGATTTATTTTGCGTCATATTCTCGAAGCGCATTATCGTAACTTTGTTCGCTAATTTCACGAAGATGATAACGATTTTCCAGATTAGTTTGACATCGCTTTATCGGCAATCATTTTGATATTGCCTGCTCTTATTTTGCGATGATGAAAACAAAGTTTCAGATTTATTTTGCGTCATATTCTCGAAGCGCATTATCGTAACTTTGTTCGCTAATTTCACGAAGATGATAACGATTTTCTAGATTATTTTGACATCGCTGTATTGGCAATCATTTTGATATTGCCTGCTCTTATTTTGCGATGATGAAAACGAAGTTTCAGATTTATTTTGCGTCATATTCTCGAAGCGCATTATCGTAACTTTGTTCGCTAATTTCACGAAGATGATAACGATTTTCCAGATTAGTTTGACATCGCTTTATCGGCAATCATTTTGATATTGCCTGCTCTTATTTTGCGATGATGAAATCGATGTTTCAGATTTATTTTGCGTCATAATCCTTAAGCGCATCATCGTAACTTGGTTCGCTAATTTCAAGAAGATGATAACGATATTCCAGATTAGTTTGACATCGATTTATCGGCAATCATTTTGATATTGCCTGCTTGCCTGCTCTTATTTTGCGATGATGAAAACGATACATGAGTCGACATAAATGCCGTGATTGTACCGTTTACGTTATCAAAATGAAGCAAAAACGTTACTAATATTAGTCAATAAAAAATTATCATCGTAAGTATGCTTATTTAATAAGTCCGACAGACGATAAATGGGTCAAAATAAATGCCAAAATGATACCGATTGCGTTCTCAAAATACGCGAAAACGTTACGAATATAAGTCAATCAAAAACTCGTCGTAATTCTGAAATTTAATAATTCAAACAGACGATAAATAAGTGCCGTGATTTCAACGATTGCGTCCTCAAAATGAAGCGAAAACGTGGCATGCATTTTTAATTTTTAATTCAATGATTCAAACGGACGATAACTCAGTCGAAGGAAGTGCTGTGACTTTACCGATTGCATCCTAAAAAGTTGAGCGAAAACGTTACGAATATTAGTCAATCAAAAACTCGTCGTAATTCTGAAATTTAATAATTCAAACAGACGATAAATAAGTCGAAATAAGTGCCATGATTTCAACGATTGCGTCCTCAAAATGAAGCGAAAACGTTACGAATATAAGTCAATCAAAAACTCGTCGTAATTCTGAAATTAATAATTCAAACAGATGATAAATAAGTCGAAATATGTGCCGTGATTTCAACGATTTCGTCCTAAAAAGTTGAGCGAAAACGTTACGAATATTAGTCAATCAAAAACTCGTCGTAATTCTGAAATTTAATAATTAAAACAGACGATAAATAAGTCGAAATAAGTGCCGTGATTTCAACGATTGCGTCCTCAAAATGAAGCGAAAACGTTACGAATATAAGTCAATCAAAAACTCGTCGTAATTCTGAAATTTCCGTCATGAGCGCGAGTTGAATTTTTCCCGTTGTCAAACTAGTAAAAAATAACATCGTAAACATGCCGATTCATCACAAAATAGAAGCGTCAATAGCTTCAAATCAAAGCCATTTAAACGATACCAATACAGCCTATTGTAAGCCCAAGAGAGATGATGTAAACAGCGTTTATTCTGATGAGTTTTTACCGGGTTCCGGGCCGGTCCGGGACCCGGTAACAAATCTGAAGCAACTTCCGGGCCGGTCCAGTCCGGGTTTTTTTCTTCCGGGCCCCAGGCTTAGATGGCTCACCCCCAAGACCTCATTAAGGGCTCTTCTACATGCGCCATCCCTAGATGCCCTACTCTACCCCCTGACCCATCCCATTCATGGCTTATACCAAGGCTCCCTTACAAACACACAACCTTCTGATGGCTCACCCCCTAGACCTCATTAAGGGCTCTTCTACATGCGCCAACCCTAGATGCCCAACTCTACCCCCTGACCCATCCCATTCATGGCTTCTACCAAGGCTCCCTTACAAACACACAACCTTCTGATGGCTCACCCCCTAGACCTCATTAAGGGCTCTTCTACATGCGCCAACCCTAGATGCCCAACTCTACCCCCTGACCCATCCCATTCATGGCTTCTACCAAGGCTCCCTTACAAACACACAACCTTCTGATGGCTCACCCCCTAGACCTCATTAAGGGCTCTTCTACATGCGCCAACCCTAGATGCCCAACTCTACCCCCTGACCCATCCCATTCATGGCTTTTACCAAGGCTCCCTTACAAACACACAACCTTCTGATGGCTCACCCCCTAGACCTCATTAAGGGCTCTTCTACATGCGCCAACTCTAGATGCCCTACTCTACCCCCTGACCCATCCCATTCATGGCTTCTACCAAGGCTCTTGCAATTTGTTCCAAATAAAGCTATAGATGGATAGATGAAAATGCACTTTTTAAATGCATAAATGTACACCCATATATTCAATATTAACCTGCTAAAATCCAAAGGCTCCTATGGGCGTCGCCTCTGGACTCTGGCGAGACTAATGTAGCATGCCCCTGCCACCGGTTGTAAGTTATTTGAGCAAAAGCGCTTGCCCAGTGCACTACATGCTCACAATGTCAATCAACTGTAGGTTTCATTCTGTACTTGTACAGATTATTTGCCCCACCCTCATTCTAAAACTCTTCTCATGATTTGATTAACCTCCCATCAGACAAAAATGATTTCAAACATGATTTTTATAAGTACTGCAAAATTTGTTTTAGGTTATAATTTTGACAATTAACCACAATAGACAGTGTCGGGTCAAATGTCCGCACAACCCATTAAAATATCCTACCTATGTGCCTTCCTACTGGTATATTTTATTTCATGCTTTGCTTTATTTAGGTGATAATGAACATTGGGATGGAGAGAGCAATTTCCTGCTAAATAGTTCGCCATCGTCAGCTTCCAGAGAGATCAAGAGTACGTTTCCTCAAATCAAGACAGCTAAGATTGTGCTACAAAAACTACGCATCAGGAAAAAACTTGCTAAGTGTGAGGACTGTCACAAGGTACTGCACGGTAGCAGATTCCAGTATTCCTTTGGTGGTACAGAGCAGGACATTGCCATGAAGTGTGATAAATGCAAGAAAGTCGAACCCCAAGCTGCTGAGTTTCAGAAACAAGCAATGGATTCTGGAACAGACATCGCAAGAGAGGAGACCAATCATCCGACATTTCATGAAACAAGCAGGATATGTCTTAATGTTGAGTCAAAGAATTCAGGTAGGGATAACAATTTGCATTTCAAAGATTTATTACAAAAATATATGAAATACTAAGAGTTGCATGAAGCCATTCCTAAATAGCTTTCACCTTTAGCCAGATTGGTCAAAGATAATGACCTATGAGGCTAGTAACCCCCTCCCCTCTGCTAGACTTACACTCAGATCTCTTGGTGTATTTTGTTTACAATAGAAGACAGATGTCCTAGAAGATCAATTAAACTCCAATGGATCAAAGACAACTGTTCAACTTAATTCCTTAACATGCAAAAACTTGCATTGGCCCTGAAAAGTCATCACATCTTTTTATGCCTCCGCAACGAAGTAGCCGGAGGCATTATGTTTTCGGGTTGTCCGTCCGTACGTACGTCCGTCCGTACGTCCCGTTCTCGTGATCGCGTTATCTCAAGAATGGATTGACAGATTCTGACCAAACTTGGTACATGTATGTATCTTGGGGGGCCGATGATCTGATTAGATTTTGGGGTCATGAGGTCAAAGGTCACAGAGCTCATTATATATGCAAAAATAGCTCGTGATCGCGTTATCTCAAGAACGGATTGACGGATTCTGACCAAACTTCGTACATGTATGTATCTTGGGGGGCCAATGATCTCATTAGATTTTGGGGTCAATGGGTCAAAGGTCAAAAAGGTCACAGAGCTCATTATATATGCAAAAATAGCTCGTGATCGCGTTATCTCAAGAAGGGATTGACAGGTTCTGACCAAACTTGGTACATGTATGTTCCTTGGAGAGCCAATGAACTGATTCGATTTTGGGGGTCATGAGGTCAAAGGTCAAAGGTCACAGGGCTTATATATGTAAAAGTAGCTTGAGATTGGAAATCTCAAGAACTGAATATCACATTTCAATCCAACTTGATACCTGAATGTATCTTAGGGAACAATTGTAGTCATTAGATCTTGGGGTCACGAGGGCAAAGGTCAAGGTCACTTATAGCTTGTAATTGTGATACGTCAAGATCTAAAAGTACCATCAAAATTGAGTTGACAGAATTAATTCAGTGTACATGTTGATATCATAAATTGCGTAATGGCGGAGGCATCATTTTCGACTGCGCGCAGTCGAAGATCCATCTAGTGCTGTTTTGCATCACAACTGCAAAAAGTGTGGCTTGCCCCTTGAAGGGCAATGAAACCCAAGCAAAATGTTGCTTTCATAGATTTGAAGAGACTAGGAGGAATAATCTCTGAAAGTTAGAGCAAAATCGGGCAAGAAACAAGAAAACTATGGCTCTTTGAAGATGTCCATTTATTCCTGCTATGGGGATCTCAAATTGGCAACGCACTCTGATAAGTGTGTGGACAACTCCCCATATGTTTTGTACACAAATGTTCCCATTTTGACAGTTTTCTTCATAGTCACATTTTTCCATTCCCCCAACTCATGATATGTTATGTATAAATGCATTCTACAAAACATATGTTGGAACTCAAACGAAGGGTTCACATAAATTTTGAGAAAATTGAACAAAATTGAACTTTTGTGTACAAAATGTATGGGGAGTAGTCCACAACTTTGCCAGAGTGCGTTGCCAATTTGAGTCGCTCAAATAAATAAATGGCTCTATTCATAGAGCCATAGTTTTCTTATTTCTTGGCTGATTGTGCTCAAATTTTCATGGACTATTTATCCTATTTGGTGTGTTATAGTGCATACAACAATTTGTCTGGATTTCATTGTCCTTTAATATTTTGACAAAACAATAAAGCAAATAAAAAACAAATAGGTAGTTACCAATCAGTAAGCCCACTCTATACCACAGTGGACATTTCAAATGAATAGTGGTTTATTTAATGCAGATTATATGTTCCGAACCCTTTCACATGTTTCATTTAGGAAAATGATTAAAAGTCACATTAATATCACAGAAACAAGAAAATCGGCAGCCTCAACAAGAAACACCAAAGTCACAACCGATTAAGCTCGACAAACCCCCATCAACCCTTACACTTCACCCCCTGCCGTTGTTAACAGGTCTTTCATCCTCACCCCTCTCCCCATCTGAAACCTCACTTCTATCGACAGTTCTCAAGTTATGCCCTACGCCGCCGGAGGTCAATCAGATCACACTCAGTCAAGACCTCTCCCTCTTCCACCGTAGGATACGACTCACAGAGTTCCACCTACATTAGATGCGCTGACCTCCCACCCTGAACCCTTCTTTTCGAAGAGTACCTGGGTCCCTCCCAAGAATACCTGATATGTCCAAGCCACTAATTCTAAAGTTCTCCCTACAGATCCTCCAACCAGAACATACGACAACCTTCCCCGGGACGAACGCCAAGCTCTTATCTCCCTTAGGAATAGGACAGACATCATTATTAAAGTGGCGGACAAGGGCTCAGTTGTCGTCGTCATGGATTGCCAGCAATACATCGACGAAGCTATGAAACACCTTTATAACCGCTCCCATTACACTACGTTAAATTTTTACCCCACTCATGAGTTCTCCCAACAGATTCAGTCCACGCTCGATGACATGAAAACGTGAGCAACTGTCTGCCAAAGCCCACAAGTTTCTCTCCCCCAAAGATCCACAAACCAGGAAATCCCGGTCTGGCAATGGCTCTCCCATCGAGAACATTTCTCTGTATGTTGATCATTTCATTAAACCCCTTGTTCCGCAGGCCCCTTCTTACATCCATGACACGCCCGACTTCCTCCGCAAACTGGAACACATCAAGGACCAGATACCAGACACTGCCATCATTGGAACTTTTGATGTTTGCTCTCTCTACACCAACATACCTTTCGACGAAGGTATCACAGCCACGTGTTAAGCCCTTTCCCTCAGCACCCACTCCAGTCTCCAAAAACTGTCATGTCCCATGTTCTCTCGAAGAATAACTTAAAATTCGTGGATCAACATTTCTTGCAGATAATCGGCCCCTTTGCCTGCCTGTTCATGTCCAAGCTGGAAGAACAGATGCTTGACTCTGCCCCGTCAACCACTGATTTGGTGGCGCTACATCAATGACATCTTCTTCATCTGGACCAGGGAAGAAGATTCATTCAATGACCACATGAATTCCTTCCATAGGACCATCAAATTCACTTCTGAATTTTCTCACAATCAGGCCCACTTCCTCTGTTTCTGTTGAGCACGAGGAAGGCACCATCACCACCAACCTGTTCACCAAACCCACAGACACCCATCAATACCTCCACTCATCAAGCTGCCATTCCCGTCACTGCAAAACTAGCATCGCATACAGCCAGGCTCTCAGACTCCGCCGCATTTGCTCCAAAGACTCTGACTTTTCCTCCTATGCCAGGAACTTGAAGATGCATCCTGTAACCAAAGGACCCAGTGCCAAAAGAGTTCAACAAGCCATCTCTAAAGTCCGTTCCATTCCCAGGTCTGAAGTTCTCCAACAGAAAATTCCCGACCAAGAGCCTGCTGACACACTCCCTCTTGTGACTACATTTCATCCCAATTTACCTCCTCTCCGCAGCATCCTCCATAACAATCACCACATCCTCCACACTTTGGACCGTCTACGACAGGCTGTCCCCAGTGTTCCCATTGTAGCATACAGGTACCCCCACAACCTCAAGGATCTCATCGTTCGTGCTGAAATTCCCTCCTTAAATGATCATCTCTCTCCCATACGCATGGCACCTTCAAATGCACTTCCAACAAGTGCATTGTATGTAAGGTCCATATTCTCCAAGGTGACCAATTCATAGGACACTCCACCAACCATTCACACCACTCGAAGGGCCACATCACATGCACCACCTCAATGTTGTATATCTCATCACTTGCAGAGTTTGTGGGATGCAGTATGTAGGGGAGACCAGGAACACACTGAAGAAACGCTTCTATGGCCACAAATCTACTGTTTTGACTTCCAAACTTGACACCCCAGTGGGAATTCAATTCAATTCACCTCACCATTCCATTTTATGATTCTTTAGGGCATCGAATCATTCAGCAACCGTCCAGACTCAGTCCGCACCAGCAGAGAGAAGCTATTTATGAGACGCTTAGGCACCATACAACCACATGGACTCAACATCCAAGAAGGATTTGATTAATCTGATTTTATTTCTGTTCACATATACCCCCCATGTTTCATTCCCTCCCTTACAGCATTATTTAGTTATTTACATTGGTTTTTTCATATATAGACACTGTCTCTCTACCCTGCCAATTTCCTAACTAGTTTATTTTCTCCATTTCTCTCCACAGATTCAGAATATATTTATAACTTTATTACATTCATCTTGCCTTGTTGGCCTGTTACCATACTGTATCTATCATTCTGTTTTTACATATCATGTCATTCTTATCCCATTTGGTTCTTTTTCCCTCTACTATTTTTTCTAATCAGTTTGTTTTATTCTCCCTCATCATATCATTCCCTCCTAGCGATTTTCCCTTATGCTCTACATATCGCCATTCTGACTTGTACACCATTTATCCAAATGCACACTATATCTTTTTTGATATGCACTTGTGTCACTTTGTACACAATTCCCCCCCTCCCCAATCCCACTCAACTTTGCACCCCATCACTAATCCCCTCCCACTTGCCATACACTGTATCTTTCCACCATCCCCTTGCACACCTCTTTTGTTCCATGTATCCTCTTCTTTCATTGCTCATCTCGTGGCTTTCTAGCCACCACTTGACTCATCCTCCCATCCCCAGTAGCCCTCATCAGCACTATTTCTTTTGTTCCTGTCTACTCTAGCCTGCTACTGCATTTACACCTCCTCCATTGTATCTCCCCCATTCTTTTGTTCTTGTTCACTCCAGATGGTTGCTGGTCCGCACTTTCACCCACACTGTGTATGTTTATAATTCTATGTTGAGTATAGTCAGAACTTTGTCATTCGTTTGCCTGAAGAAGAAACTGCCAGATTCGATAGCTCGCGGCTTCATTGATTTACATAATATCACTTGAGATAAAACACTTGCTTGGATAAACATTAACTATATTTGTTCATGTTCCTTTGCAGAAAATGCTGATCATCGGGAAAATGAACTGGAATCTACCTCTCTGAATCATGGAGTGCCAGAAAAGCAGGCCCTTCAGGAGGGTGATACAGGTACGTGTAGCTCAAGGATTCAATCAGGATTGAACACCGATGAACTAAGTGAGGATACACATACTGGTGAACAACCTTTCACTTGCAAGGTCTGTTCAAAGGCTTTCTCTCGGGAATGTAATCTAACAAATCACATGAGGACACATACTGGTGAACAACCTTTCACTTGCAAGGTCTGTTCAAAGGCTTTCTCTCAGGAAGGTAATCTAACAATTCACATGATGACACATACTGGTGAACAACCTTTTGCTTGCAAGGTATGTTCAAAGGCTTTCTCTCAGAAAGGTAATCTAATAAGTCACATGAGGACACATACTGGTGAACGACCTTTTGCTTGCAAGGTATGTTCAAAGACTTTCTCACAGAGTGGTCAGTTATTAAAACACATTAGGAAACATCTAATAACACAGGATAAAATGTTGCCTGTATTATCTAACCCTAGACCTTTCACTTGCAAGGCCTGTTCAAAGGATTTCTCTCAGAAAAGTAATCTAACAAGTCACATGAGGACACATACTGGTGAACGACCTTTTGCTTGCAATGTCTGTTCAAAGTCTTTCTCACAGAGTGGTCAGTTATCAATACACATGAGGAAACATACTGGCGAAAGACCTTATGCTTGCAAGGTATGTTCAAATGCTTTCTTGCACAATAATAACCTAAAAAGGCACATGATGACACATACTGGTGACAGTGCTGTAGTCGAGTCCACCCTGTCCGAGTCCGAGTCCGAGTCCCTGGAGTCCGAGTCCGAGTCCGAGTCCCGGACCTCGAGTCCCGAGTCCCGGACATCCGAGTCCGAGTCCGAGTCCCGGACCTCGAGTCCCGAGTCCCGGACATCCGAGTCCGAGTCCGAGTCCCTGGAGTCCGAGTCCGAGTCCGAGTCCGAGTCCCGGACCTCGAGTCCCGAGTCCCGGACATCCGAGTCCGAGTCCGAGTCCCAAGGGGAAAATCTTAATTTGCAATTCTTTTTATAACACATTAGTTTCATTATGATAAATGCCTTACAGTGAACTCTTTATAACATAAATAGTTGTCTGGTTCATTGTAAACTTCCATTTGTCAGAGAATTTATATATTTTAACTCTTCTTACTACAACAGTTATCTTCATAATAGACACCATCAAAGAAATGACAAAGGGTTATCTGCAGAAATGATTTTGGGCAATGTCAAAGGTTATTATTACAGAGTATGAGACAAATTCAATTAAACAAAATTTAATGAAAAAAGTTCATAAAAAGTGTGACAGACGCCGGACAAGAATTTAGTTTATTTTTTTTCACCCTAAATTTCCCCAAAATACAGTGGATAAGGAACTGCTGCATATATTTTCCTATTAAGGTAATTCACTGTCAAATGGATTAATGGGATATAACTCTATGTGCAAACAGTCAAGTTGCTGAAAAATAATCATTGTTAAAGTTAAGCATAAATTTCAGCAATTTTCTTATCCTTTTAAGATCACAATTTTCAGCATAAAATATAAAATATCTGAAAATTCACGTTTTGTGCCATAAACTGTCAGTTATGAACATTTGATAACTACTGGACCCATGAGGCTAAAAGCCTAAAATGATTTTGAAATTTTGCCCATTGTAGACATTTTCATGGAATTACCACAAGTTATTACAATCAGAGTATGTCAGTACTGGAGTATATTATACTGATAAAGAGAAAGGGATGCTACTTCACATTTATTTTAACAAAATGAATAACACATATTGTTGTGTATAATTGTAATGGTCGTGTGCGTTCTGCAAAATTTACATTTTGCTTGATTTTGTCTTTGTTGAACGATCAACAAACTCTCTATGGTCCATATACCCAAACAGTATGACACGAGAAACTGAAGACATGATTGTTGAATGACTGGTTGATTGAAGATGCAATGCAAACATCAGTCAGTATGTCGATTGTTTTTTTGTTTTTTTCGTTATTCGTCATACGCGCGCTGCCGCTGGTATAGCTAGCGTGCGCGGTAGCCTAGCGCATAGCCGAGGATACCGTACTGTACTTGCACACGTACACACGTACCGTGGTACACACATGCATTTTACTGTATTGCTTAGTCGCTTCAGCTCAGGCTTTCGTAAATTAATTCACGTTCTGGCCGTAATACTTGACCGTGTCTTGCGTGTTCCTAAACATAAAACGACTAATCTCAACGTCTAGTTAGGCATATAATAGCTTGTAATTGAGGCGATGTTACGATCATTTTCCAGAATGCCACTCGAGTGAGCAAGGTGCGCTAGAACAACAGGTTTGTATTTGCTTGCGCTGGGTAATTTTATGAACTATAAATAAACGTGGGAAAACGGAAAAAATGCCGGTCTCGTTGCCGGTCTCGGCCCGATTTTCGCCCGAGTCACGAGTCACCATTGGTCGAGTCCGAGTCCGAGATCGAGTCTTTTAGGCTCGAGTCCGAGTCAGAGTCCGAGTCCCGAGAAATACGGACTCGAGACCGGTCTCGAGTCCTAGTCCGGGCTCGAGTCCTACAGCACTGACTGGTGAACGACCTTTGACTTGCAAGATATTTTCAAAGGCTTTCTCACAGAGCAGTCATTTAACAAAACACATGAGGACACATACTGGTGAATGACCATTTGCTTGCAAGGTATGTTCAAAGGCTTTCTCACACACAAGTACTCTAACAGTACATATGAGGACACATACTGACTAATTGTGCTATGGAAAGCAAAAAGTCACAACTGATGATTGGTTCCATGTCAATATCAATCATTGCAGGAAATGCTGATCTGGAGATGGGTGCTTCTTGTGGAAAATGCAATGGCTTGATGAATCTGAGAGAAACAAGGTCCAGGCAGTCCCTTCTGGGAGGTATTATAGGTACATGCAAGCACAAAGGATCACTCAAGGAAAGGCACAGACAAACTTCATGAGGATCATGAGGATGTACAGTGTACTGGAAGTCCCCAAAAGTGTGAAGGACAATGCAAATGCAGCATTGGCTCAAAGACTATCTCTGATCAATGTGATACACAGACACATGAGAATGAAGACTCTTTTGTGGAATTAATTTGTAAGTTTTGTTCAAAGGCATTCTCTTGTAAAGTTAAATTATTAATACACATGAGGGCACATACTGGTGATAGACCTTTCAGTTGCAAGTTATGTTCAAAGTCTTTCTCCAAGAAAGGTGCTCTTACTAAACATATGAGGACACATACTGGTGAAAGACCTTTCATTTGCGAGGTATGTTCAAACGCTTTCCCTCTCAATAATGACCTAAAAAGACACATGAGGACACATACTGGTGAAAAACCCCTTATTTGCAAGGTATGTTCAAAGGCTTTCTCTTTTACAGGTGATCTAACACATCACATGAGGACACATACTGGTAAACAACCCCTTATTTGCAAGGTATGTTCAAAGGCTTTCTCTTTTAAAGGGGATCTAACAATGCACATGAGGACACATACTGGTGAACGCCCCTTCACTTGCAAGGTATGTTCAAAGGCTTTCTCACATAGCCGTCATCTCTCTATACACATGAGGAGACATACTGGTGAACGACCTTTTAATTGCAAGGTATGTTCAAAGTCTTTCTCCAAGAAAGGTGTTCTTACAAAACATATGATAACACATTCTGGTGAACGACCTTTCACTTGCAAGATATGTTCAAAGGCTTGCTCACAGAGTTGCCATCTATCAATACACATGAGGACACATACTGGTGAACGACCTTTCATTTGCAAGGTATGTTCAAAGGCTTTCTCAGACACAAGTGCTCTATCAAAGCACATGAGGACACATACTGGTGAACGACCTTTTACTTGCAAGATATGTTCAAAGGCTTTCTCAGACACAAGTGCTCTATCAAAGCACATGAGGACACATACTGGTGAACGACCTTTTACTTGCAAGATATGTTCAAAGGCTTTCTCACAGAGCAGTCATTTAACAAATCACATGAGGACACATACTGGTGAACGACCTTTTACTTGCAAGGTATGTTCAAAGGCTTTCTCACACACAAGTACTCTAACAGTACATATGAGGACACATACTGATGAAAGACCTATCATTTGTTAGGAATGGTAGGTGCTTTTATTTGTTTATAGTAAGGAACATGAGGACACATATGTTACTGCTTTCAAATACAGCTACAACAAAAACTGCATTTATCAAACTGAGAAGGAAAACAAAGAAGACCACATTCAACATGTCCATACTACCTGTGTTAATAGGTTATGCCAGTGGCAATCTATCTATCGACTGCTGAAACACTATTGCACTTTTGATACGAACATTTTGCAATCTGTCCTCCACCAACCTTTGAATGTTGAAATGTTCAGCCATCAATATGAACATGTTTTAATTATTCATTTATCCCAAAAGTTTAACAATACAATGCTTATACAAATTGAAATAAAGAGTGTTCAGGGAACAAGTCATGGCTGGTAAAAGGTCTGTTCAAGGAACAAGTGTGATTCAAATGTTATATAGCTTGTTCTTTGGTTTCTGTCAATAACCATTGTCTGACTAATTGTGCTATGGAAAGCAAAAAGTCACAACTGATGATTGATTCCATGTCAATATCAATCATTGCAGGAAATGCTGATCTTGAGATGGGTGCTTCCTGTGGAAAATGCAATGGCTTGATGAATCTGAGAGAAACAAGGTCCAGGCAGTCCCTTCTGGGAGGTATTATAGGTACATGCAAGCACAAAGGATCACTCAAGGAAAGGCACAGACAAACTTCATGAGGATCATGAAGATGTACAGTGTACTGGAAGTCCCCACAAGTTTGAAGGACAATGCAAATGCAGCATTGGCTCAAAGACTATCTCTGATCAATGCGATACACAGACACATGAAAATGAACATTCTTGTGCGGAATTGATTTGTAAGTTATGTTCAAAGGCATTCCCTCACAAAGGTAAATTATTAATACACATGAGGGCACATACTGGTGAACAACCCCTTATTTGCAGTATATGTTCAAAGGCTTTCTCTTTTAAAGGTGATCTAACAATGCACATGAGGACACATACTGGTGAACGCCCCTTCACTTGCAAGGTATGTTCAAAGGCTTTCTCACAAAGCGGTCATCTCTCTATACACATGAAGAGACATACTGGTGAACGACCTTTCATATGCAAGGTATGTTCAAAGTCTTTCTCCCAGAAAGGTGTTCTTACAAAACACATGATGACACATACTGGTGAACAACCTTTCACTTGCAAGATATGTTCAAAGGCTTTCTCACAGAGCAGTCATTTAACAAATCACATGAGGACACATACTGGTGAACGACCTTTTACTTGCAAGGTATGTTCAAAGGCTTTCTCACACACAAGTACTCTAACAGTACATATGAGGACACATACTGATGAAAGACCTATCATTTGTTAGGAATGGTAGGTGCTTTTATTTGTTTATAGTAAGGAACGTGAGGACACATATGTTACTGCTTTCAAATACAGCTACAACAAAAACTGCATTTATCAAACGGAGAAGGAAAACAAAGAAGACCACATTCAACATGTCCATACTACCTGTGTTAATAGGTTATGCCAGTTGCAATCTATCTATCGACTGCTGAAACACTATTGCACGTTTGATACAAACATTTTGCAATCTGTCCTCCACCAACCTTTGAATGTTGAAATGTTCAGCCATCAATATGACCATGTTTTAATTATTCATTTATCCCAAAAGTTTAACAATACAATGCTTATACAAATTGAAATAAAGAGTGTTCAGGGAACAAGTCATGGCTGGTAAAAGGTCTGTTCAAGGAACAAGTGTGATTCAAATGTTTATAGCTTGTTCTTTGGTTTCTGTCAATAACCATTGTCTGACTAATTGTGCTATGGAAAGCAAAAAGTCACAACAGATGATTGATTCCATGTCAATATCAATCATTGCAGGAAATGCTGATCTTGAGATGGGTGTTTCCTGTGGAAAATGCAATGGCTTGATGAATCTGAGAGAAACAAGGTCCAGGCAGTCCCTTCTGGGAGGTGTTATAGGTACATGCAGCACAAAGGATCACTCAAGGAAAGGCACAGACAAACTTCATGAGGATCATGAGGATGTACAGTGTACTGGAAGTCCCCAAAAGTGTGAAGGACAATGCAAATGCAGCATTGGCTCAAAGACTATCTCTGATCAATGTGATACACAGACACATGAGAATGAACACTCTTTTGTGGAATTAATTTGTAAGTTTTGTTCAAAGGCATTCTCTTGTAAAGTTAAATTATTAATACACATGAGGGCACATACTGTTGATAGACCTTTCAGTTGCAAGTTATGTTCAAAGTCTTTCTCCAAGAAAGGTGCTCTTACTAAACATATGAGGACACATACTGGTGAAAGACCTTTCATTTGCGAGGTATGTTCAAACGCTTTCCCTCTCAATAATGACCTAAAAAGACACATGAGGACACATACTGGTGAACAACCCCTTATTTGCAAGGTATGTTCAAAGGCTTTCTCTTTTACAGGTGATCTAACACATCACATGGGGACACATACTGGTAAACAACCCCTTATTTGCAAGGTATGTTCAAAGGCTTTCTCTTTTAAAGGGGATCTAACAATACACATGAGGACACATACTGGTGAACGCCCCTTCACTTGCAAGGTATGTTCAAAGGCTTTCTCACATAGCGGTCATCTCTCTATACACATGAGGAGACATACTGGTGAACGACCTTTTAATTGCAAGGTATGTTCAAAGTCTTTCTCCAAGAAAGGTGTTCTTACAAAACATATGATGACACATTCTGGTGAACGACCTTTCACTTGCAAGATATGTTCAAAGGCTTGCTCACAGAGTTGCCATCTATCAATACACATGAGGACACATACTGGTGAACGACCTTTCATATGCAAGGTATGTTTAAAGACCTTCTCACAGAGCAGTCATCTATCAATACACATGAGGACACATACTGGTGAAAGACCTTTTACTTGCAAGGTATGTTCAAAGGCTTTCTCAGACACAAGTGCTCTATCAAAGCACATGAGGACACATACTGGTGAACGACCTTTTACTTGCAAGATATGTTCAAAGGCTTTCTCACAGAGCAGTCATTTAACAAATCACATGAGGACACATACTGGTGAACGACCTTTTACTTGCAAGGTGTGTTCAAATGCTTTCTCACACACAAGTACTCTAACAGTACACATGAGGACACATGCTGGTGAAAGACGTTTCAGTTGCAAGTAATGTTCAAAGGCTTTCTCACACAAAAGTGCTCTAGAAGCAAAGCACTAGAGGACATATACCGGTGAATGACCTTTTACTAGCAAGGTATGGTCAAAGACCTTCATTTAGAAAGGTGATCTAGGCTCACACATGAGATCACACACTGGGGAACTACCTTTGACTTGCCATGTATGTTCAAAGGCTCTCTCTCTCAGGAAGATTATCTTTGTTTACACATAAGTACACATACTGGTGAATGACCTTTCAATTGATGTTCATGTATTAACTCTTTCTGCCAGGAGTGTTCTAGTAAGGCACATGAGGACGCAACAAAGTGAGACCTTTTATTATGAAGGTATGATCATTTAAAATTATAATTATATCCAAACTCAGAGAAAGTTTTAATGTTCACATGATCTGCAGGGTTATTGCTGAATTATACAAATGTGTCTTTACAAATTTAAAATAAGTCTGCAGTAAATCAATTGAAAAAAAAACGCTTTGACATTAAATCAGACTATAGTCCAAATGCTGATGAGCAAATCACAAACCTTGTGAGCCAATCACAGACTCTTGCTTGTCCAACTATAGCCCAACTGCTGATAAGCCAATCACAAACCTTGAAAGTGATGAGGAAGGAAACTAATGACACTGTGAAATCATATTTTATGAGGCAAGTAGATATTGTCATAAGAAGTACATTTTTACTATTTTTTGTTGGACCAGCAAAGCTTGTGAAATTATATTACTGTCAGTGCTAAATGAGCCTCTAAAAAAACACAGCAGTTTTGAGCCCAATTTAAAGGGATTCTAATTACTTTGTTGGCATGTCATATATGCAAACAAAAGACAAAGGGCTGACAAAATTTGTATTGATGTGATCTGATATATCTGCTGGACAGAGTGTTGTGTGAAAATTCCTTGGTAAATGAATGTCATAATAATGACTGAGTAATAAAGTGAAACTACGAAGTGATATCTGCTATTTGCACTGATTTTGTACAGTTTAATTTATCCACTGGAGCATGATAAGTCAGAACTCTTTCAATGTAAATATCTTTTAATGAAAGATACATATTGAAAACCTTAACCCTAATGAGGCCGGGTTATTTTCGCTATGCTCTGAGATCTCGGCTGTCGAACGCGTGGCCGCTATAAAATTTGGCAATCGGATAGCTTGCAACATAATCTAAAAGATGCATTGTTATTTTTTTTAATATGATTATTTTTTAACTAATTATGCAAATTTATGCAGAAATCCGCTTTTGATCCGTTAGCCACTAAATATTGCTCAGAATATGCTAATTTTTGGCAAGAATATTCTTTATGACTTAATTGACAGGTTTTATCCAATCTTCTTCCGTGGTTTTGCTGATAAATAGGTGAAGCTTACAGTTGCACCATGAAATGTTGGTAGTTCTGAAATGAACTGTTGAAGGAGATAGACGATTGGATAGGTACAAGAAAAAGGGTATTCTTTCGCAAAATATTAGTTTTGAAAATAATTAATTAAAAGGTAGGGAGAGTTTTTGAAGATTATTCTTTTTATAGATTCTAAAAAGAACTGTTGAACTTGCTCTAATAGTTAAGTTGAATTTCAAACACAGGATAGACAAATATAGTTACATCTTTAGAAAGAACCACTAGGTTTATACCGTTTATGTTCAGTTGGTCTCAGTGGTGTACCCAGGATTTTTTCAAGGGGGGGTTATTTCGTCAGCCAAATTTCTGTCGGCGGGTAGTCGTAGAAAATTGTTGAACCCGAGATCAAGTACCTACAAAATTTTTGAGACCAAGACCGATCAATGATTTTCCAGACTGAGACCAGGACGGGTCACAAATTTTCGAGACCGAGACCAAGACCATTGGTTGAGAATCCTGTAAGCGGAGTGGGGGGGGGGGGGGGGAGTCGTCGTAGAAATTTTTTGAAGTCGAGACCAAGTACCTTAAAAATGTTCAAGGCCAAGACCTGGACCGGTCAAAAAAATTTGATGCCAAGACCATTGGTGGATAATCCTGTAAGGGAGGGGGGGGGGGAGGTGTCCGTAGAAACTTTTTGATGCCGAAACCAACAGTAATCATGGTCGAGACCGCCGAGATGTGGTCTCGAGACCAGCTACAGGTCGAAAAGGGGGGGTTCAAACCCCCCAAAACAGTAATGTTTTGGTCAAAAAATTTGATGCCAAGACCATTGGTGGATAATCCTGTAAGCGAGGAGGGGGGGGGGGGGAGGTGTCCGTAGAAACTTTTTGATGCCGAGACCAACAGTAATCATGGTCGAGACCGCCGAGATGTGGTCTCGAGACCAGCTACAGGTCGAAAAGGGGGGGTTCAAACCCCCCAAAACAGTAATGTTTTGGTCAAAGGGGGGGGGGGGAAGGTTTGAACCCCCCCCCCCCCCCCCCCCCCCCCCGGGTATGCCTATGGTTGATCTATAACTCATCTGGTCTACTGCACTGACACATTTTGAAAAATAGTTGTATCATAATTTCTGTAGATTTAATGTACAGTATCTAAATTTATGCTTTTGGTAAGTTCCATACATATTTAAAGGAACTGAATACAACATACATGTACTTTGGCAGGTATTCCATAGTTGATGACTTGAAAACTCCATGAAATAAACACAGTAGTGCTTTTAGGCTAATTTTCTGATTCCAAATCTCACCTAGCAGCCAGTTTACGCCCCCGCCCACATTTAGGGTCCAAAATCAGCAGCGTGATTGACATGTGATTGACAATTCAACGGCTTAAGTCATCTACAGAATTCAGATATGCGTCGTGTACGGGGCGAAGTTCTTTAGATGATGTCACATTTTAGCGATTTTAAAGGGGCGTTCCCAGGACAATTAGATATTATTACCCAAAAATTGATTGATTACATGAGAAATTACTGGCAAATTATTTTCCTTGAGGAAAAATTACTAATAGAGAGCCTATTTGTGAAGATTATAGGCCATCTAGACGCTGTAGATTGGGAACACTCAATGTCATAGTAGGCAATGTGATAACACAAATAAAGTAGCAGAAAAGGAATTTATAAAAATCTTTCTTGTCCTTCACTGCAGAGATGTGTTTTATTGAACTAAAAGTGTAAATAATTTTCAATTTTGTACAATTTCTTGTCTTTATTTTCATGTTTAAAAAAAATGTTAATGTTAAAATGTTCACATTTTATTTATGTAATTTAATTTTAACCCTTGCTATTGGTAATCATTGTACTGTTTTAGAAGGTGATATGCATGAACTGTTGTATACCTTTTGTAGATGATTTGCCATAAAAGTTTTTAATTAAAAAACAAATGAAATGATGCCGAAGATTGAATCATTTTAATAAAAATCTATAATTTATCAAAAATCTTGTTTCTACCAAATTCATTGTGTACTACTGTACTGGTGTGCCTAGTAATTGTATTTGTATGTACAGTCAAACCTGTCTTAGCGGCCACCTGTCTATAGCAGCCAACCTGCCTATAGTGGCCACTCAAAGTGATCCCTTGCAGAGAAAAACAGTGTAATTGAACCTGTCTATAGAGGTCACCTGTCTACAGTGGCCACATTTCTTGTCTCCCTTGGGTGGCCACTATAGACAGGTTTGACTGTATATCCGTTTGTCTTTTTGTATGTACATGTATGTATGTTGATTTTTTGTATGGGTGTGTATGTGTATATGGACATTATGTATAAATGTAAGTGTGTGTGTGTGTGTGTGTGTGTGCGGGGGGGGTGGGCTTGGTGGCAAGCAAGGGTCATGTTTCGTAGTGTAGTGATATAATGGTGCTCAATCAAACATGACACTGGTTGGGGAAGGCAACTTTGGTAAGCCTACGATGGGGGGGGGGGGGGGGGGGGACGACACATTTCCGATGGGCATCAAGATTTTAAATGATCATTAAAACTGTGCTGCTGTCATGAAACTGCACTTGTGTGTAGTCTTATATCTGTACAAAACTGGAAAAACTGAACGATTTTGTCTTGGCCACAGGGGATTTTAGGTAACTCGGCCATATTCTATCCCCTGTCATTTGTTTATTTCATTTTCAATCGCTTTAAATTTATGGTAACTTTTACGAGAAGGACCCTCGCTATCAAATAAAAGTAAAATTTTGATGGTGTAAAGTTAAATCTCTTCTCTAGAATAGGATAACTGGCGACACCATTTTTCACGAATTGTGCCGAGATTGTAGATTGTAGTGGCTGGTGGGGCCAGGGGGAAGGGCATGGTTGCATTTGTCTTTCCTCATTCAAAGGTCTATCACCCGTTTATCACATAGGAGTAGGACTAGTCCTAGTCCATTCCATACAAAAGTTAAGAAAAATATGTTCTATACAGTAAGTTTTTCTCAAATGTTTAATAAGACCCAAACTAGTACTAATGAACAATCATCTTTGCAGACAATCATTTTGCCCCAAATAATTATTGCATGCCCCCCCCCCCTCCCTGAATTATCCATTCGACCACACTACACCACAGATTCATTATTATGTAAGATGAATTTCAGAATGTCATACAGTAAGTAAAGTGTTGCCGCCTTTTTATTACATACAGTGTAGCCAAAAATTATTTGGACACCTTGAAAGTCACTTTAATTTAAATGATGCTAGAACAAATTTTGAAGAAAATGTTTGGTAAAAAGCTGCCTAAAATTAATTGTATGTGTTTATTAGATGCTGCATCGTTGAAATCAAGATAAAATATAAGACCATTTTTGAAAAATTATCAAACAGTTAGTTTCCTTTTTTTCCGGGTGTCCAAATAATTATTGGCTACACTGTATAAGCTAGTGTGCATATAATTATGGTGTTTTTAAATGTTGTGTAACATGTGCGTGTGTCATAATTAATCTTTCATAATGCCCCCATAGAATGAAAGAAAATAAATGGACCTTTACTTAATGCATTGAATTTTTAAACATCCATGTGTGTGTAGGCAGCCTATATCAGGCAGCCTATATCATTTGGCTTTGTGACAATTATGATTAAATTGAAATAAAATGCATCTCCTTCTTCGCTACGGTAGCGACCGCAATCACCTTGTTGATTATTATGTCACTTTGTAGGAGGTTGAAGTTGCACATAGTGGCTCCGTATGTCTCATCTCCTCAATCAGTTGGCCAGACGACGATTAAATTGTAAGTCGACGGCCGAACAAACAAACAAAATAATGAAATAATATAAAACGAATTGTATGTTTGTGAGCTACCGTAGAACACCATCGTCAAGCACCCCCAAGCACCAATATGCATCTTGCTTTTAAAGAGCGCCCACTCTCTGTCCAAACGGGAAACTTTAATCAAGTATGCAAATAATGGTGAGGAATATTCATGAGGATAATAATGGAGGTGAATCTCATGGAAACGTCTTTAAAAGCAAGATGCGTATAGGTGCTTGGGGGTGCTTGACGATGGTGTTCTACGGTACTCCATCCAACAACAGTACTGAAGCACTAAGCAGAGGGTTTGCCACTCATCATCCATTAGTTATTGTTCAACTACAAGAGAACAATGTAATTACATAGGTGTTAGTCTCATCTAGAAATACGAGGGCAAGTAAATTATCTGTTCGGGCAAGTAAAATTTGAAAAGTTATGACTTTTATTGCCCAAACGGGCCAGTAGAGAAAAAAGTTAGTGTGGAGGCTTGTTATAGGGATCTAGCAACAATTGTCAACATCCACAAAACCTACCTTGAACTCTTACTAGCAGTACGTTCTCACATACCTCATTGTAATTTTATTACCAGTAATTTTACCAAAACATGGAGCAGTTTTAAAGTTCTTTTTCGTTAGAAAGATACTATTGATGAAGTGTTGGGATGTTTAATTCTCCATGGAAGATTAAAAACTGTGTACAAAGTAAGTGCAACGAGTAGGCTACCATCATTTTGCATTTTAACTCATTACTCGATCATTTATTTGCACATGTCAACAAAGCTATTAGATCCCTTTAAGGAAGTGTAGGTCTCCTGTCTACAGAGGCCATTTCTTTCCCTTAGTTGGTGGTCACTGTACATAGATTGATTTGACCAAGGAGGTTTAATTTCTGAACATAATCATTTTCCAGTATTCTTCCATTATTAAAGTTTCAAACAAATCATACATTCCCAGGCAAACAAAATAGTTTTACAATTTAAATAATTTTTGTTGGTTTAATTCCTAACACTTTAATAATTCTTTGCACGAAAAAAACAACACAATCTTAGAATTTAATTGACAATCTGAATAATCTTTAATGTGGTTTCAACATACATGTACGAACAAAATCATTCATCACAGAAGCATTTTACAAAATAGCTGATAATGATAATAATAATACACAACATTTATTACGCGCTTAATACGGTTGTTTCTAACCGCACCATTGTCTGTCTACAAATTACCAACCAAAACAAAACAATAAAACAAAAGAAAAGTTATAATTGTTTGCTTCTTGCTGAGGGGGCCTAATTTTTCTTTGTCCAAAATAAATTTGCTACAATTTGATAGTTATAACAATATGCCACTGTAACAATAGGGAAACTGACCAAAAACATATAATTTAAATCCAAATGAGCAAAGAAAATAGGGTTTCCCTGGGTTATTCCCTGGGATTCGAACATGAGACCTACAGATTGATAGACCGGTGCTCTACCAATTGAGCTAGAAAGCCCTTGTGCTGGTTGTTCGACCATTGAATGCTGGTAGAGCGTTGCTCTAGCTATCGAGGTATTGGGTTCAAATCCCTTGAAAAACTTATTTTCTTTGCTCATCAATTTCATTTGTAACGATATAGAACAACATTGGAAGGAGGCCGCGTCTGGGCATAAGTGAACAAACGGTGATGGACAAACATATTTGATTGAGCATAGGAATCAGGTGACTGATTCCTATATCAGGTGACAGTGTTCAGGGCTGTCACGTTACACCCTCGGGCTTCTCAGCCGGTTCTCCAAAAAGCATCTCATGAACGGTGCGATAGCAACCTCTGTCCATCTCCATGGCAACAGCCTGGAAGCAGCCTCGGGCAAGGGCCTGCTGCTCAGAGTCCTCTGACGCCATCAGTTCACCATATAGGTAAACCCCCATAGCCTGAAGAGAGTGGGAAAATTAGAGCAGTAATTAGCATTTATAAGCCCTCTGTCCCCCACGGTCGTCACCATAGTCGTCATTATCATTATCATCTTTGCTGTTGCAATTGTCATCATCATCATTATAATCATCATCTTCATAATCATTATCATCATCACCACCACCACCACTATTATCACATCATAACCATCATAATGACTATTACCATCACCATAATCATCGCCACCACCATTATTACTATTACCAGTGACCACCACCATCATCAACATCATCACCGTCCTCCTCCTCCTCCTCCATCTCCTCCTCCTCTTCCTCATCATCATCATCAATATATTCCTAACCTGATCTCCAAGCAAAAAATGATATCTGCATAGGCTGCCGTGTATTTGTGCTTGACCACATGCTCACAACACCATCATTTTCACATCATCATCATCATCATCCCTCTTCCTCCTTACATCATCATCATCATCATCATCATCATCACCATCCTCATCATCATCATCATCATCATCATTATCAATTATAGGCTCCTAACCTGATCCCCCAGCAAGAAATGGCGGATATCTGCATAAGCTGCTGAGTGTTTGTGCTTGACCATGAGCTCACACCATCTGTGGCGCACTTCAGCGTTCTGCTCCCGGAGACAATATGCCACTTGCAGTTCATCCAGCGTTCTGGTTGCCATGGTTTCCCCATCTAGGAGATCCTCAAGCAGGAGGATGAGTTGATCACTGCTAAACTGTATGACAGGGAGTAAAGATTGAGAAAAGGGTCTTTAACCGTTCTCTACTAGATTTTGCAATTCCTTTAGTTAGATTTGATACAAGGCCCTACTGACCCTTGCCAATGAGATGGCCATCACAACAATTCAGTGATGGGAGACATTTTTAAATCTAGAGGAGACATGAACATACAAACCAGGTTCTCTTAGGCAATGGGTCAAGAATTAAATGAATAGCAAGTGCATTTATTTCACAGGATAACATACCTGTACCATGTAACAATAACAGCTTTGCCTTTGCCATATGGAAACAGTTCATTTACTGCCTTGCTCATGTAGAACAGCTATAAGAACCCTTTTAACACCAGATATTTTTCTTCTTCACCTTTCCTTCGGTCGTATCGGAGCTCTTTGATTCTATAAATAGAATGTAGAAGGTAGAATGTACCATTTTTTAAGTCTATGGTATGACCCAGTCATGGTTCGAACCCAGGCCTTCCGTGCATGAGGTGGACACTAACTGCTAAGCCACTATGCCCAGCTCAGAAATTTCAGAAACATACCTTTAATTCTGATGATTCTTTCGCCATGATTTTCCTCCTCTTCTTCCTTCCCTTAGCCTTCTGGTGAATCTGATCTCTCTCTTTCCACCGACTTGCCTGAAGAAAGAGAATACATTTTCATTTACAGAGTCGAGTGTTCTGAATAAATAATGATTTTAAGGGTTTGTTCTACAACATTTAAAGTCACTGGGTTGGAAGGCTTGCATAGCTGAGAACAGTTAGCATCAAGTTCTGGTTTGATCAGATCCCTCCTGATCTGATTGAGCTCATAGTTGGCATGACACAGTAAGCCTAGGGCATCATTTTGAGCTTCTGATAAAGTGGCTGCATCCAAAGTAGATGCAAACACAGTAATGCCAGTTGTCAGAGCCTTTTCAATCTTCTGGAGTTTCAGATCTCTTGTGCGTGTAGGGGTTGGTAGATTCTCCCAGACCGTGGGGTTAACTTTGGGTGTCTTCAGGGGGAAACAATTCCCGGGCATGGGGTACTTCTTGTAAGTTTCATCGAGAGCAGTCTCATCAAGAGCCTCCTGAAGGTAAAATCTTGCTGTGTTGGCTATCTCTTCATCCAGGTGTTCACCCACCCCAGTCGGTACAGCAAATTTCGCTGCAAATGCAGGAATTTTATCCGATGGCTTTGCCAAGATTGCAGGATTTGTGAGAGAACAATCAGATTCCGCTTGGCCAGCTACAGGGATGGACTCATCCTCAGGGTCATAGTCATAATCACATTCAGGTTCCATATCCACATCATCAATTTCCGCTTCTGGCGGGCGACGCTGCTCTGACCCACGTGGGGAAGAATTGTGCATGCCCGGACCCTTGGCTCTGCCTGAGGCCGAGGCATCAACAAGTGTGGAAATCATTGATTCTAATCTGGCCAATCTTGTATTGTAATCGTCCCCAACGGGTGACTTTGATGGTGCTGACATCTTAGGTATTCTAGCCTCATTGCTGGATGTCTTTGGAGGCTTGCCCGAGCTTGGCTTAGCCTTACTCGGTTGATTAGTTTTTGTTTTTCCCTTCTTCGGGTTTGGCTTTGCCTTACCCGCAGACGGTGCGGCGGGAACCCCCGGCTCCTCGCACGGGCTACAGCTGGCGGGTTTCTCCCGCGGCTTCGCGGCGGAGCTCGTTGCAGCGGTAGCGGCCGCTGCGATCGAATCCGAATCCATGGTTATTTTACGAATCGACGAATACAGCTCCGACAGACAAATATAAAATCCAAAACAGGTTGCAAACTATTCAAAAGTCATTCGCTAACAATTTAACGATAATATGAGTGAAAAAATAGCGAAATTTTCCGGCTGAAAATGAAGTCAAAATGGCGGACACGTCCGCCCACCGCAACATGCAAAAGACGAATTGACTGCACATGCGCGGACGGAATCTCTCATTTAGTCTCGCAACGAGAGTTACGAGATAAAATTTTAGATTTATCACTTTGAATTGAGAATATTGATTTACCATTCAAAATGATGAGTCTGTCCTTAATGTATACTCAATTTGTATCAAGCTTATACCAGGAAGACAAGGTATGATTCATAATGACTGTATGAACAGTTAAATTTGCTTTTACAAAAATGATAAAAAGATATCTAAATATTGATGAACCTCTTAGATAGAATCCCTAAAAGAAAGAAGGTGACCACAATCAATGAGTAGGCTAACCCTAGATCAAATGATATAATAATAATAATAGGTTCAATTTATATAGCGCCCAATATGATACAATATCATCTCTAAGCTTTTCACACTAATATTACCCCGGCCATAGGATACAATGCCGGCCTGCACAGATTGTGTGCACCATCTTTATTCCCTGGGGATCATATAGGGCTAGCAAGAGATTATATGTGACCGGCTATAGCAAAACCCTGCACTTGTCGGTAATTCATGTATTTAAGAAATTGGCATTTTATTGTTTACCTAAGATTGTGAAATTGAAACAATCATATCTTCGCCAATTATTGACCAATTAGTTAGAACAAAGCATCAAATGAAAGCTTGTGATATTGAGGCTTTTGTAATGGTTTGAAAATCTACATTTTCATTTTTACCGATAAGTACCGGGTTTTGCTATAGCCGGTCACATATAAGGTGCCAAATGAATCAATCTGCTCCAACTCCCACTAGTACCTGGAAAGCACTTTCCATGTACATTAATTGTACCTGCTTAGAAATAAATACAGTTTGATTGGCAAGTCTTTTACTGTTTTCACTATCACATATTTTTACCTCGGCTTTCACTGCAGAGATAAGTTCATTCTCTCGTGTGAAATTCTTTGGAAATAAACCGGCAGGCATTCCTGGTTTATCCAGCCAGTCAGAGTAAATGGTTTCCATGGTGATGCCCTGTTCCCTGGATAAAAAAACACAAAAAAGGGTACAAAGAGACAGGGTTCCTTAATACTGACATGCACAAATTTGTTCATATGCATATTTGACTATGTTTGATATCCATGAATGATGAGATTTTAGAGAAATCTGAAATAACATTTTTAATGTTGCCACTTTATTAGCATTTTGTGTCACGAGTCATCCCAGTTTAGCTTCTCATATGGAGTATCTATTCAAGGCTGAACAGTCACGGTTCAAAGGTCAAAGGTCAAAGGTTATTAGTGTATAACTCACTTGACTGGCATGTATAATACTACATACTTATTCAGCACAAAACACTCACTTGAGCTCTGGGTACTCATGGAACATCAGTCTGAATATATCCTGGGACAGGACGAGTTGCCCATGGCAACGATGTACATACAGGTTGATGAACCTCAACATCTTGTCCATTGACAGGTGGCTGGCAAGGTGGTGGAGAAGAAAGTAGCCCTGGAAACATATATATGCAATACAGGTCAAATGGTATTAGCCTTAGGTTATACTGTAAGTCAAATGGACCCAAGCTTTTGGACCTAGCAGAGCCTAATTATCAAGGCATAATAGACAAGTAACAACTTACGCAGATGCAGGATAAAGAAATACTATAAACAAGAGCATTCTGCCTCATATGGTGACTTTTGACCTCCTGACCGCAGAACTTCACAAAACATTCACTTACTCTTCTCTTCTTGATTCTCTTTTATTACGACCCTTTCTCTCCTTTAGGTAGTGGACTTGCAGTAACCATTTGTCAGAGTTTAGACTGTTCTTCACAAAGTTGACAGTGTCACCAACTGACTCCTGACTATGTTCTATTCTGGGCTGGTCTGCCATTGGGTCTCATGACCTAGAAAATATCACTTTCTTATCTTTGTGTGTTGTATTTTATGAATTCCTTCTTTTTTACCCATCTCAGCTTTCAGTAGTGGATTTGCAAGAACCTTTTGTCTGATTTGAGACCATTCTCAACAAAGCTGACACTGTCACCAACCAACTTCTCTCTCTCTATACTACACTGGTGTGGCCTGCCATGGGTCTCATGATCTGCAAATCTAACTTTACTATGATTTTGTCTATTTGATCTTTTTAAACCCATCTCACATTAAAGTAGTGTACACTTGCAGGAACCGTTTGTAAGGGCTGAACTGAGTGCCTCCTATCCTAATCATGGAATGTACAACCCCTGCTGAACCTACCACCAACCAACTCCTCTCCCTGTTCTATTCGGGTCTGCTCTTCCATTGGTCTCATGACCTGGCAATCCAATCTATCCATCTTTTTGTCAACTTATTCATTAAGAATCCGTTACTTCCTATCCCTGATTCCCTTCTCACCTTTAGGTAGTGGACTTGGAGGAACCATTTGTCAGGGTTAAGACCGTTCTTGACGAAGTTGACACCATCACCACCCAAATCCTCTCTCTGTGCTGTATTACTGGTCTGGTCTGCTGTGGGTCTCATAATCTGGAGCTCAGACTCTGTGTTCTCCACCTCAGCCTTCAAGGTCTGGTATCGGAGCAGGGCCCTGAGGTTGGACCAGTCCTGGTACTCTTTGGTGGTCCACTGCTAGCGACGAATTAAAAACTACACTCTTTCAAGATGATGTTTTGGGGATTCATTACATCAAATTTTGTTGTTACCATCAAAGTAATAATTGTTTTTAAGCCCATCCAGGAAGAGTCCCGCAAAACCTCCCTTCAATTCTCGAGCTGGGGTCTATGGTGAATGCATATCACACCAATACTGATCAAACAGTCTAAACTGGGTGAACCCATTCAGGACTGGTCTTCAAAATACTCAGGCTGTGGTTTATGGAGGATGTATGCAAGCCTCCACACTATGCCTTTACCCAATGCTAGAAATTAACCTTTTTGCCTTGTGGCCAAGTCGGGCAAGTGAAACAAGATTGTTCAACTTTGAATGGCCCAAAACCTAAATCTGGTGGCCCCAAACAAAGAAAAACATAACAAATTCTGTTAAATTTGGTTGGCCAAACGGGCCAGTAGAATTTAGGATCAATGAAATTTGGTGGCCCAGAGCTAATTTTTAGTGGCCCCGGACCAGCGGGCCTATGCTAATTTCGAGCACTACTTTACCCACTGGACCGTTCTGGCAATACAGCCCTTTCTCAGCAACTCTGAAACTGTTGAAAATTGCTATAATTGTTGATCTTATGTTTCCAATATAGAAGGAACAGAGATCAGCAAAACATTACGGTTTGTGTCCTCAACTAACCTTCTGAGCGATGGCATGAATGGGATCTTCCATGAACGTGGCAAAACCCTCGCTCAGCCATTCTTCCGTCCAATCACGCGCCCCGATCAGAATGCCGAACCACGAGTGGCTTATCTCGTGGGCCAGGCGGGGTAGGAAGCTTCCATCGCCCGAGAGGAGGGTCTGGGAGAGGAAAATGATGCTAGGGCTGGAGGGACAAGATGAGAAGGAAAATTCACACAGATGATTGGCATTTATCCTACAAGAAAAGCATTATAATCATATTCATTCATGTTTTATTGCATGTGTATTGATGATTCTGATCAGTTTGAGATTTATACCAATAAAATTTTAAAAAGTTATGATAATAATAAATTAATAAAACTGTTCTCAGAACCGTTCGGAGAAGTCTAAAAAGTCTCTACCCAGTCATGTTTATTTTACAATGTACAATTATTGCATCAAAATATAAAAGGAAAACAATTTGTAGGAAATGTCAATTAGTATGCCCATGCATACAGGAATCAATATGTATGTATCAGCTCTATGGGAAGTAGAATATCTGTGTGGGTCCTGTGGGAACATACAGTAGTCCTAGCACCTACCTAGCCAGTCCAAGACTAGCAAAGCACCTGGGCAGGATGAGTAGGTCTAGGCGAGAGAAGGGATGTGCCCCTAGCAACTGGAAGGCCGCATGGAGACAGTGAGGCAGGTAGGTGGCAAACTCACTCACAGCAGAGGCGAGGAGGGATGGAGGGGCGATGATTCGAGACGGGATAATGGGTTGGTCCATTGTACCGATACGGCATGGCCAGGAATCGTGGTTACACTGGAAGACAGGTTTCCTGAAGAAAAAAAATAGCAAAGTAAACTGTCAGATGTCGTGATAAGTACACAGTCCATACCCTAGCAATTTATATTTCAATTAAACCTACCAAAATGTTAGGAATTATTTTAAACCCTAATTCTACTTAAACTTTATTCATGAATTATAGCTATTCCCAAATTATGTTGATCATATTCAATTTTTATTGACTTATTGATACAAAGTAATGCAAATTGAAGGGGGAGAGCGTTTCTCTTCAACATACTTTTCTGAGCTGGCTCTGCGCAGTGGTGGGGTGAACATTTCCTGAGGTTCTCCATCTGTGCCAAGCTTTGGTTCATTCTCGGGTGTAGAGACTGGTACACGATGGTATTTCCACTTTCCAACTGCAATGGCTACGATGGAACTAGGCTGAGGCATGTCTGTATAGTGCAGGGTTGTCACCAGTCCTTCAATTCATATATAGAGAGAATGGTTTTTACTAGGAAATTACACATTTGATTGAAACTTCAACAATTCTGTTAGACCCTACCTTCGAATGTTGGGATTGTTTTCATGAGGAAATCTTGGAAAGGTTGAATTTAACCTACTTCTACTTCTACTTGGGTACTCGACAGGGTCCATCAGTCAGGACGTAGAGTCGAGGGGAACCGGTGAGGTGTCCCATTAATTGCCGATTGAGGCAACTGCTCCCGCAAAGGCTCCTAGTGATGTAGAAGCCAAGATATTATTGGGGAGCGCATTCCATGCTGTTACAGTTTGTGGGAAGTAGGAGTTCTGGTAAAGCTGAGTTCGAGTATGTATATGCTTGAGTTTATTTGGGTGGTATTGTCTGGTGATGCTTGGGGCCATTGGTGTGAGGAGTTGGTCAGGTGTAATTGCTACCATGCCATTCTGAATTTTGTAGAGGAGGCTAAGGCAGGAGATGTGTCTGCGTCTTTCCAGTGTACTCCATTGAAGTTGTTGAATCATAGCAGACACACTCTCAGAATGGCGGTATTGTTGAAGAACGAATCTTGCTGCTCGCCTCTGTACAGCTTCAATCTTTGAGATGCTCTTCTTTGTAGATGGATTCCAGACTGTTGCACAATATTCCAAGCGAGGTCTAACCAGGGAGAAGAACGCTTGTTGTCGGATCTTCTGGGAAGAGCGTCGTAGATTCCTATTGATAAGCCCGAGCATTTGGTTGGATTTCGATGCAATTCCATCAATGTGTTTTTGCCAGGATAGGTTGTGAGAAAAGGTAAGACCCAGGTATTTGTAGTTTTGAACTGCTGTAAGTTGAGTATTGCCCAGTAGGTAATTGCCTTCAATGTTGTTTCGGCGGAGTGAGAACCGTAGAAGATGACATTTCTCTGTGTTGAATTTCATCTGCCAGGTAAGAGACCATTGATGAAGGCGGTCAAGGTCCCGCTGAAGCGCATGGTGGTCCGAGATGTCATGAATAGGATTGTATATGAGACAGTCATCTGCAAACAGCCTTAGCTTGGACGTGATACCATGGGAGATGTCATTTATAAATGTGATGAACAATAGGGGGCCCAGTACCGTTCCTTGGGGAACACCAGATGACACATGGATCGTGTCAGATGCTTGTCCATCTACAACAACCCGCTGGGATCGGTCTATGAGGAATGATCTGATCCATTGCTGTAGTTCGCCTCGGATGCCGTAGTGTCTGAGTTTGAGTAAGAGGCGCTCATGGGGGACACGGTCAATAGCTTTCGAAAAGTCCAGTGCAATCGCATCAACCTGGTCTTTTTGGTACAGTGAACGTGCCAGATCTTCGGCTGTCATAATTAACTGGGTCTCACATGAGCGGCCTGCTCGGAAACCATGTTGAGAGTCGTGTAGTACGTTGTTGGTATCGTAGTGGTGCATTATCTGACTGAAGATGATATGTTCTATCAACTTACTGCATATCGATGTTACGGAAACAGGACGATAGTTTGAAGGGGTGCTTTTGTCTCCCTTTTTAAAAATTGGTGTGATGTTCGCCAGGCGCCAGTCTGATGGTACTTGTCCAGTGTTCAGTGACTGCTGAAGATGAAACACAAAACTGGTGCTAGATCCTTGGCGAAACTCTTCAGAAATTGGCCTGGGATTCCATCTGGACCAGTAGCTTTATCAGTCTTGATGGCCTCTAAAAGCTTCTGGACTCCATTTGGTGTGATAGAAATGTTCTCTATCGTAGGGACGTTGGATTCTCCAAGATTGGGTAGAACTGTTGTATCTTCAGCTGTGAACACCGACTGGAATTGTTGATTAAATACCTTCGCCTTTCTTGTGGCGTCAAAGACTACTTTTTCATCATGCTTGAGTGGAGAAATGCCCGCTGGATCTTGCTTTTTTGATCTTATGAACTTCCAGAAGGCTTTGTCGGCTTTGTCTGAACCAGTAAACATGTTGCTTTGGTAAGACCAGTAGTTGTGTCTTATTTCCTTCCGCAGTGACTTTTGATAGTCCCGGAATGGTCCCCAATCTCCCGATTGCTTGGCCTTATTGTAGAGTTTCTGTTTCCTTTTAATCTTCTTCCTTATCTGATTGGTAATCCATGGACTTGAGTTATTGGGTTTTGACATCTTTGATGGAATATGATTTTCCATGAAGAGTGTGATCTTAGATTTGAAGATGTCCCAGTTTTCCTGTACTGATCTAGAACCAGGATTGCTGCTAAGAAAGTCCTGCTGCCATGTATCGATTGCAGACTGCAGATTGGGGATATTAGCTTTACTGAAGAGGTAGATTTTCCTTGGCATCTTCTTTGTCCGCTTTGGCGTAGAGTTGAGCAGGAAAGTAACTGCATCATGGTCGCTAATGCCTGCTGTGACTTCACAGTTGGTGATGTGACCAGGGTGACTTGTTAGAACCAAGTCTAAGATGTTCTTTGTGTTTCCAGATATTCTAGTCGGCTCAGTAACCAGTTGATCAAGGAAAAAGTCATTGCAGATATCTAGTAGCAGGGCGCATTTTGTTGCTTCTGTAGCGTATGGTTTTACCACTCTGTTAGTCCAATCAATGTCTGCCAGATTGAAGTCGCCCCCAGAATAACAACGGTCTCTTTGAATCTAGCATACATGTTAGCTAGTGACCTTTCAAGTTCCTGAAGATTTGTAGGGTCAGACTTTGGTGGTCGATAGAACGAGCCTATAACTAGCCGTTTGAATCCTTGGATATTCAGTTCTATGTATAAGACTTCTGCTTCACCTTCAACGAGGTTACATTCCGTTGCAACGAGGTCATCTTTGATCATGATAAACACTCCTCCCTTTCTGGCATGTATTCTATCCTTCCTAAATGTTGTGAATCCACGTGGAGTGATCTCAGCAGTCATGATGTCAGGTTTCAGGTGGGATTCAGTACCTATTATAACATCTGGTTTGTGGCTTTCAATCATCACTTCCAAGTGTGGAAGTTTGTTACAAATGCCATCACAATTTATCAGTAGGCATTTCAGGTTCTTGGTGCATTGTCGTTGTTGAGTAGATGCACGTTGGGCGCCCAGTTTCCTACACGTACATCAAAATATCAGCCATTGTGAAAATTGTAATTGTAGAATTTAAACCCCCCCCCCCCCCCCCCAAAAACAAAAAACAAAAAACAAAAAACAAAAACAACATCTCTTCAACCTGTTACATACAGTAAGTTTGGAGAACGAAAAACAATGTGTACAAAACATGGTGATTTGCCCACAAAGTTGTTGGTTTGTTGCAAATTTGACTTATACATAATTGTGTAATTCCTAGCCAAATGGGTTCAAACTTTCATAGATTTTCCTTCTATTTAGTTTATTGTAGTGGAGACAACAACTTGCCTGGGTTTAAAAATGGCAATTCGCAATATGATACAAACAATTCATTTAATTAAAATTTCACTGCAAGAAATTTTGTTCAATATAGTTATTTGTTTTGTATTGGTTTTTTCAGGCAATTAAATTTTCAGGAACAATAGTACAAATGCTTAAAGATTTGTTTAATTTTCTTGTGTACAAATTATTGATACCCTTACTATATAAATATAGATTTTAAAGGCATAATTGTATTAAAAAATACATACATGTATATGGATAATATTTTCATATTTTTAAATCCCCAATTAGTAGGTCAGTAACCTCAGATACAAAGGGTAGCCAGAGTCACATAAATACAATAACTTACTTCTTTGTGGATGTTCACAAGTGTTCTGGACATCCGATGAACACACCTTGATGCGGTCATGTGCTCCATCCCATGTGTGGTAGGTAGTTGTGCAGTCCAACATATAACACTGCATATAATTTGTGTGCATTGAGGATCTGCAGCTACCTGGGAGAGCCTTGTTTTGCATCGAGGTGTGCTCAAGTTAGAACCCCAGGGCCCCTTTTCATGAAAGGGTCTTATATAAAAACCGTCCTAACTGTCACATGACTCTGACTGAATTACGTAATGTTTGTGATTCAATCATAGTCGCGTGACAGTTCGGACGGTTCTTGGATAATTGAGACCCTTCCATGAAACGGGGCCAAGAATTTCAATCATATTCCTATTTTTTTTTTTTTTTTTTTTTTTTTTTTTAAATATTATTTAAGGTCTTTTAGGAATGATGATGGCCCAAAATGTCTATATTTACCATATTTAACCTTCAAAATGACATAATTTAGGCCAAAAAAAATAATTTTTTCAAAAAATATATTTTATTTTAGGCTAAAATGGTGAAATTTGCCTCTTAAATGACATGTAATTGAATCTATTTCTGTGGTATTTTTTTTCTGAAAGTATAAATTCTTGATGAAGGGAGACCTAGGGAAGGGGTAGAAAACATTTTTTATGGGGCGGGTCCCCTCCCGGGGCTACGCTCTTTAGTCTTATGCAGCCATTTTTATTGATCAAGGCTACGATCACTCGTGGATCAATCGTGGATTCTACGATTGATCGTAGAGTCTACGATTGATTTTCTGTGGTTACGATTGATCGTAGAACGTTTATGTTACAGAAAATTGATCGTACGATCAATTATTGATCGTACGATCAATCGTGAGTCTACGATCAATTGCTTCTACGATTGATCGTAGAAGAAATTGATCGTAGCATGTTTATGTTACAGTTTTTCTTTACGATTGATCGTACGATCGATAATCGATCGTACGATCAATCGTAAAGTTTTATGTTACGGGGCCCAGAACTGGAGAACTGGTCCCGGAAAAAAATGTGGCTGGAGTGTATGGAGAATGCATGTCATACCAATATCAAAAAGTCTTTAAAGTGTTCACTTTTTTCAATAGTAATAAAATAACAGCCTCACCATGTTCTTGGTGGACGACCTGCCCTTCTTCATCCCCACTCATCAGTACTATCCACTCCTCCGGGGCCTGGATGATGGCTTGCCACGTTGCCATGGCACCGGGAGGCTCCTGACATGGGAACAGAGAGCGGTTGTTGATCCATGCACCCTGGGTGAACACACAAGGACTGGGGGAAGAAGGAAGAGGAATATGCATATTAGGCTAGGTATAATATGAACTTGGGTCCATCATTCATTCATTTCATAAATTTGGCTGCAAATGAATCCACTATTGCTGCTTGGGTACTTGGTAGGGTGTTAAATTAGCCTGTTGCGCCCTAGCAGCTTGGGCTAGTTATGCTCTCCTGGTAGTTGAGATGGTGTACAAGATAATTGTGTGGGTTTAAAATTACCCAATGGTAATAATGTGTCTGTATATGCGTGTATATATGTGTGCCTGTGTGTGTGTGTGTCTGTATGCATGCATGTGTGTGCATGTTTGTAAGTGTGTGTGTACGGTTACAGTCCGTTATTCCGAAGGTTAGTTATTTCGAAGGTTCAGTTATTCCGAAGGTTCGTTATTCCGAAGGTTCGTTATTCAGAAGGTTCGTTATTCCGAAGGTTCGTTATTCCGAAGGTTCGTTTATTCCGAAGGTTCGTTATTCCGAAGGTTCGTTAATCCGAAAATAAAATCGGGTTCGTTATCCGAAGGTTCGTTATTCCGAAGTTCGTTGATCCGAAAATAAAATCGGGTTCGTTATTCCGAAGGTTCGTTAGTCCTAAAATGAAATAGGGTTCGTTAATCCGAAAATTAAATAAATTCGACGTAGAAAAGAATTGAGTTGATTTGATTTTGAGCAGTGTGGACTTGGGAAAGGGGATCAATCTTACTCTAATTGCCGTGGCTGCATGGGGGGTGGGGGAGAAGGGGAGGGGGGCAAAGAGTGGCTTTACAATTCTATAGTCAAATTGTATTTTATTTTTCTTTGTAAAACAGTGCAATAAGAATGAGATATATATATTTATATCTTTCTCATGTAAAAAAAACATGAAATTAAAAATCAATTTGATATAATTATAATTATGTCATGAAGTTAGATTTTGCTGCTTGATATCAGTCCAAAATCACATTTTGTTTGACTGAATTGCATGTATTTCATCATAAATAGCAACTAAGGGCAGGGGGGGGGGGGTTGCTATTTTGAATCCCGCAAGTGATGTTTTCCACATCACATTTTCACTTGGCAGCCCAAGGGGGGGGGGGTTGTTCCCTTTTTAATGTTCATGATTCCTTCATGCATGCATGCTTGACACGTACGTCCCAAATATTGCATAGGGTGCGGGCCGCCCCCCCCCCCCCCCCCCCCCCCCCCACCCGTTAGGGAGCTTTGGCATTTGTTTAATTGAAACTGTGCAATCTGAGTTTTTACTCTCTTTTTCCAATAAAATTAGATAAAAGCCATGATTTAAATTGATTTGGGAGGGGGGGCCCATGACACCCCCACCACTACGCCAGTGCACACACACACACACACACACACACACACACACACACACACACACAAACACATACTTGTAAGCACCTGCCAACGGGGACTCTTTACTCTTTACCTGGAAAATGGGGACTCGCGAAAAACAAAGGATAGGGGGGTTCCTCATGCAGCTAATGCACATCTAGGCCAGGGGGAGGGGGGTATCCGGGTAATATCACATGAGGGCGGTATAGTAGTTTTCTTGCCGATCACGACACACGCACGATGTAAACCACACACTCCGATACACACGAAAATTTTACATTTACATTCCAATCGGGGATGAGCTTCAGAACGGGCAGCAGTTCAATTAGTTACATCTAAACGTGGACAAGCAGTACTTTCTAATTGTAATTCCAACCGCGGACGTCCGCAGTTGTTGTGTGTCCGCGATTAGATGGTGTTTTGTCACATGTATGTCCCCGATTTGGGGGTGTTTACAACACACAAACACACACACATGCACACACACCCTATTTCATTTTCGGATTAACGAACCCTAATTCATTTTCGACTAATGAACCTTCGGAATAACGAACCCGATTTCATTTTAGGAATAGCGAACCTTCGGAATAACGAACCTTCGGAATAACGAACCTTCGGAATAACGAACCCGATTTCATTTTAGGAATAGTGAACCTTCGGAATAACGAACCTTCGGAATAACGAACCTTCGGAATAATGCAACAAATGTTCGGATTAACGAACCCTATTTCATTTTCGGATTAACGAACACTCAGGTATAGGAAATTTGCGTGTTCGGAATAACGAACCTTCGGAATAACGAACCGCACGACGTGTGTGTGTGTGTGCGTAGTGCGTATGTTTGATTGTTTGTGTGCGTATGTGCACGGTTTTTTTGTATGTGTGTGTGTGTATACAATCTTTGAATTACAAAGGGGAAAATAGGAAATTAAAAGTTGATTGTTATAACAAAGTGAAAAAAAATAGCCAAAAAATAGACTTTGATGTTTTATTCAGAGTGAAAAAAATAGCCAAAAAATAGTTGATGTTGAATTCAGAGTGAAAAAAAATAGCCAAAAAATTGTTGATGTGATTTTAAAGTTTAAGAAATAGTGCCATTTTTTTTAAATAGTAAAAGAATAGGCTATTTTTATACTATTTTTAGAAAAAATAGTCAAAAAATCATCCATTTAGTCGAAAAATAGCCAAAAAATAGGTTTTCAATGGGTTCAAAATGAGCAGGGAACGTGCCTCTGAACAGGGTACCTATATGCAAGGCGTTATTAACCAAAATATAATATTAAAGACGATAATCACCTTCCATCTTGATCCACAGCCCAGGTAAGTGACTTCCCACCGGGTCTTGTCCGGTAATGGATGCGGAT
>JBAMJV010012198.1:0-35069 GCA_037951105.1 Echinarachnius parma
GTTTTGGTGGGTTGGGGGTGGGGGGGGTTTTGGTTTGTGGGGGGGGGGGGGGGGTGTGGTTTGTGGGTGTGGGTGGTTTGGTTGGTGGTTTGTGGGTGGGTGTGTGGGGTTGGTTTGGTGTGGGGGTGTTGGGTGGTTGGTTTGGGTTTTGGGTAGTTGTGGGGTTGGGTTGTTGGTAGGTGGGGGTTTGGGGGTTTTGGGGGGGGGGGTGGGGGGGGGGTGTGGTGTTGTTGGTGGTTGTTGGTGTGTGGTTGTGGGGTGGTTTGGGTGGTGGGGGTGTTGTTGTGGGGGTTTGTGTTTTTTTTGTTGGGGGGTTGGTGTGTGGTGTGGGGTGGTGGTGGGGGGTGGGTTTGGTGGGGTTTGGTTGGGGGTGGGGTGGGTGGGGTTGTGGGGGTGGGGGTTGGTGTGGGGGGTTGGTTTGGTGTGGTTGGTGGGTGGTTTGGTGGGTTGTGTGTTGTGGGGGGTTGTGTGTGGGGTGTGTTGTGTTGGTGTGGGTTGGGGGTGGTGTAGGTGTGTGTTTGGGTTGGTGGGTTGTGGTGTGTTTGGGGTGTGGGTGGGTTGGTTAGGGTGTGGGTTTGGGGTGGGGTTGGAGTTGGGTGGTGGGGTTGGTGTGTGTGGTTTGGGGTGTGGGGTTTTGTTTGGTGTGGGGTGGTTTTGTGGGTGTGGGGTTTGGTGGGGTTGGGTGTTGGGGGTTGGTTTTGGGTGTTTGTTGGGTGGGGTTGTGGTGGTTGGGTTTGGGGGTTGGTGGGTTTTGTGTGTTGTGGGGGGGTGGGTTTGTGGTTGTGGTGGTGGGGTTGGTGGTGGTGGGTGTGGGGGGTTGGGGTGGTTGTTGGGGTGGGGGTGTGTGTTGGTGGGGTGGGTTGGGTTGTGGGGTGTTGTTGTTTGGGGTGGGTGGTGTTGTTGGTGGTTTGTTTTTGATGGGTGTTTGGGGGGGGGTTGTGGGTGGGGTTGTGGTGGGGTGTGGGGGGTGATGTTGTGGGGGGGTGGGTTGTGGGGGGGGTGGTGGTGGGGGTTTGGGGTGTTGGGGTGGGGTTTTTGGGTTTGGGGAGTGTGTGGTTGGTGGGGGGTGTTTTTTGTGGTGGGGGGGTTGGGGGTGGGGTGGTGGGGTGGTGGGGTGTTGGGTTGGTGGGAGTTTTGTTGGGGGTTTGGTTTTGTGGGGGTGTGGTTTGGGTTGTTGTGGGTGTTTGGGGTTGGGTGTTTGTAGGTTGTGTGTGGGGGGTGTGTTGGGGGTTGTTGGTGGGTTTGGGGAGGTTTGGGTGTTTAGTTGGGTGGTTGTTGGTGTTGTGTGTTGTTTGTGGGGTTGTTTGGGTTATGTGGTGGGTGTTTGAATGTATGGGGTTGATGGTTTGTAGTAGTTAGAGGATGGGGAAGTTTGGTTGGTTTGTAGGTGGTTGGAGTTTATAGGTGAGAGGGAGGTAGTGTTTTTTAAGGTGTGTGGGGTTGGGATATTGTGTGTTGGTGTATGTAGTGTGGTGGTTTTAGGTAGGGGGTTGTGTTGTTTTGGGGATGGTTATGGTTGTTGTGTTGGAGGATTTATTGTAGGGTGTTGGAGGGTGGTTTTATTTGTGGGTGTAAGATTGTTGTGTGATTTTGTGGTTGTGATGTTAGTTGGGAGGAGGAGTTTGAGGATGTAGTGGATTTTGTGGTGTTAGTTATAGGGGTTTTATTGTGGGTTTGTTTAGGTAGGGGGTTTTTGGGGGGGTGGTTTTTTGAGATTTATGTAGGTGTTTGGTGGGGGTGGTAGTTGGTATGGGTTTGAGGGGTTGGTGGTTGGTTGTTGGGGGTTTTTGGTTGAGGGGTTAGGGGGGGGGGGTGGTTTGGAGGGATTTTTGGGGTTTATTATTGGGTGGATTTTATTTTGTATTATGTTTGTTGATTAGGAATGTGTTTGGGGGTTATTGGGGGTGGTTGGTAGGATAGTTAAGTAGTATTGGAGGTATTGGGATGATTTATTTTTTAGTTTGTGGTGTGAGTTTTGTGATTTTTGTAGGGGTTTAGATTTTGGGGGTAGTTGTGGATTGGGAGGGGTTGTTGTTTTGTTGGGGTTGGTGATTTTGGAGTTGGGTGTTTGTGGTGTTGGTGTTTGGTTAGGTTGAGATTTGGTTTAAGGTGGGGGAAAGTGATGGTAGATTAATGGTATGATAATTTTTTTTGTGATTGATGGTGTGTATATATGATTAGGTTGGTAGTGAGAGGGTTTTTGATTTTTGATGTAAGTAAGGGTGGGATAGTTGAAGATAAGGGGTTTAATAATGAGTGGTGGGGATGTGTTATTGGAGTTTATTGTGGGGGTGGTATGATGATTGATTGGTGGGTTGTGAGGGTAAGGGGTAGGTAGGTATGCATTAGTATATTTAGGGTTGGGGGGTTTGGTGTATTGTAAGGTGTTAGATTTGTATTGAGAGTAGTTTGGGGTTTTTTAGTTGTATATGTTTGGTTATTTTAGTGGTAAGTGAGATAGTCGGGGTTTAGTAAGAACTACATAATGTTAAAGTGTAGGGAGGAGATATAAATGAATGTTATGTAATTAATTATTAAGTAGTTGGTTTAATTATGTGTGAGTATATATAGTGTTGGTTCTAATAGGGGGGTTGTGTTATGGTTTAATTAATTGAAATGGTTTGTTGGGTTCTAATTATTAGGGGTGTGTAGTAATTATGTATTTTAAGTATTTGGGGTAATGTGTGTAGGATACTAAAATAGGGTTGGTTTTAAAATTATCATGTGAGTTAATTAAAGTTTAAGTTGTAAATTAATAATTTGGGTTATGGTGGGTTGTATTAGTTGGGGTGTAGAGTTTTATTCTATAGACGATTATCAGTTCTGTGATTTGTAAGGGGATTATTGTTTATCTTTAGTTTTTTATATTGGTTTAATACCTCGGGTCTGGTTTATTTTAGAGGTCTACTAGCCTTGATGTATATGTTAACACACATGGGTGGGATGAGTGTGCTTCAGGAGGTTATCTGGTTATTAATTGTGGTATTCCATAGACTTGGGATTAAGGTGTATTTGTGAGATACGTGTTTCTTACAGGTGTATGATTATGCGAATGAAGGGTTATTATTGTACGTATTTCAGGGTTTCAAGTCCTGTTTAACTGTAGTCTGGTCTTTCTTAGGTGACCAGTACCTTACTGAGAGGTTTCACGTCGACTCGGAGCAACGACTTTGCAGCGTTTTTGAGTTGAGAATAATCGGAATAGAGGGTAGCCCACGATTTAACATCGAAATTGGAAGATGTTGTGACGGCAAAGGTCAGGAGCGGGGATATTTAGTTCTTCGTCGTTGTTGACGAGTCTCTTACGTCGTTCACTTTGTCTTTTAGACACCTGCGATAGATAAAGTCTGTGGCGAGAAGAAAAGTTGCGGTCCCTTAGTGTCATTTCGACGGAGAGCTTCGCAACGGTTTTTCTTTCGTAGAGAAAATTCGCGCAAGTCGTGCGCGATTCGTGTGTAGGATTCGTCTGCAATCCGGTGCAGCATCGCAAAGAACGCAGTGACTCGTGGTAGCACAACATCGGACAGTGTTAGTGAACCCGTTCAAAACAGTCGGCAATGACCGACGACTACCAGATTTGCCCCCCTCACATATCGTCGGTTCGAGTGTGAATCGGTAGACCAGTTCGCCGGCGTGATCAGCCCGGTGTCTCAGTGCTTACGCGCGATACTTTTGCGGTGCCCACGATGCGATCTCTTATCCACGGCGACTTCTCCCTGAGAAATGCATTGTCCCCTAATTTCCACGCATGCGTGCATGTTGAGGATTACAGCCAGGTATTGTTCGCTATGATTGTCTGTGACACATAGATCCGGTTTGCGAGTTTTTTAAATATAACCCAGTGCCCACTTTGCGATCTGCGCCTAGCGATATAGGAGCGATCCCCTGAGATATTTGGTTAAGTCGCAAAAGTGGGCACCAATGGCGCACCAGATCGCTGTAACTCGCGTCCGCAAGGGTGGTGTCGGTTGCGATCGCAAGGTTTTGGACGATGTTCAACAATTCGTTCTCGATGATGCAGATGTCGGGCGGGATCGCACAAATGGCAAGCCGTTTGAAACATTATTCATATTTCCTTATGAACAAGAATTCAATCCTTGATATCAAGAATTCTGTTTTTTATATAACAATAATTAAAAATGTTGATATCAAGAAAATTAATTCATGATACCAGAATTCGATTTCTTGATATCAAGAATTTCGATTTCAATGATATCAAGAATTCGATTTCTTGATATCAAGAATTGAATTCTTGAAATCAAGAATTACCCATTCGTTAACAAGAGAAACTGATTTCTTTATATCAAGAATACGATGTTCAGTTATGCGAAAACTGCTTTAACAAAGGCGCCCTGCAAGAATCAAGAATTCTTTTCTTGATATCAAGAATGATTTTTTGTTGTTAAGCAACGGTAATTCTTGATATCAAGAAAAGGAAATAAATGTTAAAACGGCTAGCTATCACTGGCCATGCGCACACATTCAACAAATTAACAAATTTCAAGTCAAACAAGCGTGAATTCCTGGCTATTGTATCATGGACAATGCGTGGAAATGGGGTCAGGGCATGACCACGAAGAAGTCACACTGAAAAGATCGCGTGCACAATGGAATCGGCTGACGATCACTGCGAACTGATGTAATTCCAAGGTCGCTAAGCCCATGCCCACTGTGCGATTTTGCCCGAATAGGAGCGATCCCTGAGATATGTGTTGAATCGCAAATTGTGGCACCAATGGCCGCACCAGATCGTCGCGAATGCGATCGAGACCGATCTGGTGCGCCAGATTTTTGTCAAAACCCCGGCGACCGCAACCGACACCACCCTTGCGATTCAACCACATATCTCAGGGGATCGCTCCTATTCGGGATTGATACAGTTGGTCACTGTTGATCAGTGCCTGTTAAGTTGGCGTTTCTGACTAAAATGTGTTGTGGATATGCCCCACTTTCACTTGTGTGAGCAGTCTCACCTTATGTTAGTGATAATACATTAGGCATTCTGGACTAGTTGATTCCCTTTGGCCGTATGCATACAAAAGTAGCAATTGCTTATATGCAATTGCTTAAAGCACAAGCAAGAGCTTGTCAAGCAAATAATCAAGTTCAAGCATTTGCTTGAATTCAAAAAGCACAATCTTTTGCTTGTGCTGAAACCTTTTGCTTGCACTGCCTAATCAATTGCTTACGTGTTGGACAAAGGATCGTTACGATGTTCGCACTGCAGGACAACAACGCTTCGTGCCCGACCTGGCAGCAATATTTTTTTCTCACGCAAATAGGGGGGAATCAGCAAAGAGCATCAGGGGGGTTTCTGTGCAGATCGATGGACAAAATTGCCGTAAAAAGTCCACAATAACAGGAATTTGATTAAATATGAGATCACAACATAACCTCGGGAAATCTTGAAACAGTAAATTTGATCCTTAAACGCGAATGCTCTGAGTATGCAAGAGCTCTAGCTGGTCTGGAGGTGCTTGAAAAAACCTGCTTGTAAGAAATGCTTTTGCTTGCAAGCAATGGCTTGTTTTTATGCATACCGATTCAAGCAAAAGGCTAGCACAAGAAATTGCTTCTTTGTATGCATACGGCCTCTTGCCTTGTGTTCTCCGTGTACTCCTGCCTGAGTATTTTCGGGACCAGTTTTGGAGGCATTTATGGTAATGTGGTCCGTGGAGGCTTGTTTGTTTGTTTGTTTATTTCCGAAATCACAACAATAAATACAGCAATGAAGTGCAACGGGGGATGACCCAATTCAGCAGAATTAAAAAAACAAAACCGCTGTTCTTCCTTGGGGTCCCACAAGGCCATTGATCTTGTTTATCTCCTTTTAGGGTATTTCTATGTTTCAGGTTTAGGTTCCGAGATGGGTTTTCATAACATTGGCTTGTTCAGTCTTGGGGGAGATGGTTGCCTGGGCGTTTCCAGTTCTATCACTGGCCCAGGCTGGAATTTGTAGTTTTCATCTTTCATTGTCTGATTATCCTGTGCATTAGGCTTTCTGATGGCGATGGAAGTTCTTTGACTCATGTGGGCAAGTGGGATCCCTATCTTGCCTCTTATTAGGCTTGTGGAATGCAATGATCCTGTCAAGCTCTTTTGCTTTTATATGTCAGGGGATGCTGGATGCTCGGTTCGTTTTGAGCCTCCTAGTTCTGTCAGGCTTATTGGATATTTCTTGCTAGGTATTTATTGTGTATGTCTTATGACCGAGATATACATGTATACCATTTTGTGTGGCTATATAAGAGATGCTCATCCTTAAACTTATTTGGCGTATTTATTGAGTATGTTATTGTGTCAGCAACTATGCTTCAAAGGGCTCTAATGTGGCTACATACATGTTTTAAACCATCCACTCCTTGGATTGTAATAGGTCTGATGCAGGGCTGTTTCGTCAATGTTGTCTTCATCTGTTTATCTAACCTTGTCGTCCCTGATGTGTATCGTAGTGGACGTCTGTCTTGGAATAGTTTTTGTGCTTATCCGGCAGTCTGCCTTCCGCCTGCAAGGTTAACTGCTATTTCAGGATTGCTAGTGCACATGGGCTGATAAGCAGGGTGAGCCTTAGGTTTCTCCTTGGTTTGTAGAGGTGGTTTGGAGATGAGGTCTCGTGTTCTTATCGCTTAACTGGTTGCTTCTATTCATTAGTTGGCCTGTTTGGCAGTCCAATTTTGTTTGAGTCTTCTGCCATTGCCTCTTCCTCTAGCCTTCTTGAGCCTTATCCCATCTCTATATGACCCTATAGTCATTTTTAGGCGGGTTGCTGTCTTGCTGACAGGGCTCTGTCCTGAGGAGCAATGTCCCTGCCTGTCAGCTTTGGAACTTTCGTCCTGGGGGATACGTTTTGGCGGAGATTATAATAATAATAGTCGTTTCTTATATGGCGCAATCTTACAATTAAGTCTCAGTGCGCATAAATGAAAGAGAGAGAGAAATAGAAGTGTATTTAAGCAAAGATAAAATAGTAAAAACTTACAATTCATTAACAAACAAAAAAGCCTTTAAATTGGCTCGAAATTGATGCTCTGTATCAGATTGTCTAATATGGTAAGGAAGTTTGTTCCAGAGCATAGGTGCAGCAAACTGGAAAGACCGCTGACCGTATGTCTTAGTTTTAACAGAATACTGAACTAAAAGATTCTTTGAACTTGATCGAAGGACTCTAGACGATTTATACAAACTAATAAGTTCTTGAATATAATCAGGTGAATTTACATGTATACATTTGAACGTAAGGACTAAAATCTTAAACATAATTCGTTTATTTACAGGTAACCAATGTAAATTATACAAAACTGGACTTATGGATTCACATCTTTTAGTACGTGTTATCAAGCGAGCAGCAGAATTTTGTATGTGTTGTACTTTACTTAATAACACCTCAGGTAGACCAAATAAAATACTATTACAATTATCAATATGACTTAAAACAAAAGCATGGACAAGTCTTTCAGTGGTGCTTTTATCCAAATACTGTCTAATCTTTCCAAGCTTATACAAACCAAATGATGCTTTTTTACAAATATTTTTTACATGATTTACTAATGACAAATTCTCATCAAATAAAACATTATGCAACAGTGCATGCGACCCTGTGGAAGGTTATTATCCCCACTGGTTATGTTTGTATGGTTAGTTTCTCCCTAGGTTCCGAGTTCATGAGGACGTTCCTTCCTCGTTACCGAGGGATTTTCTTCCGATTTACGGTCCTTTCTGTGTGCTGTTCCCAGCAGTGGACCTCTTGTGTCCTTTGGTCAGTTTATACCTGTTGTATAGCTTAGTCGATATCCCATTCTTGGAAGCAGTTCTGAGGCAATAAGGCATTGTCCTTAGTCATTCGGACATTGATGATGAGCTCTTGATTTTGCAGAGCTAGACTGTGTAGTAGCTTTTGTTGAGTTGTGGAAGCTATTTGTGCTGCAGGTTGTGAGGCAATCGCTGCTGTTCCGGTTCTAGCCCAGTTTGGACTGTGGGGATTTTTTTTAATCCTTGATCCACTCTTCCCCACTAGATGGTGACAAACCCCCCTAATCTGTATTACCCCAAATAGGCTGCCACCCTGAGCAGTAACTCGGGGTAGCAGCCAACTCGGGGTAAGATCAGGTTAGTGGAGTTGACGCCATCTAGCGAGCAAGAGCGGAAATTGATAAAATAAATCCCCACAGTCCAAACTGGACGATTCCGGTTCCTGCCCGAGAAACCAGAGGGATTGTGTAGTCATGGGCTCCTTTCGTCGGCACTTCATCCAGGGCTTTCAGGCAGGTGCCTCCTGGTTTTCTTCCAACTCCTTGTTAGTTGCTACCACCGTGTTGATGTTGCTCCCAGACCTTCCTTTGTTGGGGGCCGCCTTGGGCGTGTCTTCTAGCTGGTTTCACTTACCCCCTCCGGTGCGCGGTGCTGGTCAGCAATTATGCATTTGTGATAAAGGGGTAGGTATTTTTCCCTGAAATGGATTAGATGACTCCCTTGACGTCATTATCCATGAGGGATAAATATACCTTACCCATTTAGCTCCCCTCCCTACTCCCCTCTCAGTTGTCAGGCGCTGGGAAGAGGAAGTTATTGGTGACCTTGGTGTGTAGGGTTCCAGTATTTTTTTTTCTTTTTCTTTTCCAGCGGTTTGTCTAGCCAGGCTAGGGATCAATGCATTTGTGGTAAAGGGGTAGGTATTTATCCCTCATGTATAATGACATCCAGGGAGTCATCTAACTCCTTTTGAGCATAGTGGAGTTATTACTATTAGTTTGTAATGTAATAGTGCAGGTTTTGGTTACTAAAATTCAGTTTTACTAAAATAGTACTCTCTCTACCAGAACTGAACAATCCCTTTAACTTTTCAACAGAACACCCAGTGGACAATACCAGATATCAACGCTATACATGTAACTAGATCCCTTTGATAATAAATCATTTGAAAAGTGACGCGTTTTGCGATATTTAGGCTCTCGTGATGTATAGAAGTTGAACGAAGCCACTACCATTCCCCGTGTTGGATTTGTTTTGTTATAATGCTACGGAGGTGTGTTTCGTGAAAAGACTCTTTGCTATGTTCGTGTACAATAATGACATAATGGTGCATGAGAGTGTCTTATATAGAACATCACCAAACATGTCCTTACTTTTCGACTTAATCAATCAGCCCCACTTGTCAAATCCAACACGGATTCCTTGTTCAACTTATATTTATTTATTTATTTATTTATTTATTGCGGTATAAAAATATTGTACATGGCAGCCAACAGGTTGAATTGAGTACAATTTACAATGAATATACATTTAAAACACATTAACTTAAAAGAGCACATTAGAAAATATACATATACAAGTGTACATAATATAAAATGATTCAATTTTGAAACTATTTCCTGTTATATCATTCCAATAATAATTAATGTTTAATTGATTAGATTTAAATTTAATTGAAAATAAAATGTTTGAGGAAAAAATTAATTGAAAAATTATGCAAATTCTTACAATCTTTTAAGGAATTAAATACAAAACAAAAAACAAAAATGAATGGACGTCATAATGAATAAGGCAATCATGGCAATGGAAGCCAATAAAGGGTAAACCATAATGAATGATGGAGATATATAATAATAAAGTATATCAAAAATTGTAAGCGGGGTAATTAATATAAGATAGTGGGTATATAACACATATCTAAGCATAGTGTATACAATAAATAAATCTATGATAATATTTCAATATAAATACTATTAATAAAATACAAAAACTATTAACAAACAAAATGTATGCATATAATACGGATTATATGAATTAAGACACCAAAACATTGTTTTTCTCGAAGCGCCCTCTAAACCAAAACTAAATTATCCCTTTAAAATATATGAAGCTGAATACATGTTTATATTAGGAAACATCATGATTCGGACTCGATACGTACATGATACTGCTCTTGCGTTCATCTTTCAGATTACTTCGATTGAGATACAAACGGCACGATTGACATCTACCATGCCCCAAAGACTTGGTGACGGTATGAAATCCCTTCCACACCTCCAAAAAGTGACCATCAATGAACCAACGGCGGTCGACTCGCTACCTCACTTCACCAACATCCGATCACTGAAGCTTCTCCGTCTTCCAGAGAACTGCATCGACTCTATTTGTATGGCCCTGAGCTCGGCACCACTCTTGGAAGAAGTCGAAATATCGCAGCGTAACCCATCAGGTGAAGAGGAACCACTTTTCACCGTTGAACAGAATAATGCCTCAATCGACATGTCCATGTCGGATGCGATAAAGATCCTCGAACATCTTTCGCCAACACTAAGCGAAAAGGTAAACATTTGTTCTTCTTCATAAAACAACAATAAGTGAATAATTAGGCCCCAATAGGACATACGCACACCCTATGTATGCATTATGAACACAGATTTCCCGCAAATATATAATTGTTTTGTACCAAATCTCGGCGACACATTCCCAACGTGCATCCCACCCCCCCCCCCCCACCCCCCCCCAAAAAAAAAAAAAAAAAAAAACGGTCGCAAAACCACGATGTTCATACGCAGACCATCGGATATACATATTTATATCAATGGTACAGACACCCCCAGTTCCCCAAAAGTTATGTTTTCAAATTACATTTGTCTGAATTGCGTAATAGCACTCATTATGATAATGCTACTACTACTACTACTACTACTACTACTACTACTACTACTACTAACTACTAGTAGTATAATATAATACTACTACTACTACTTCTACTAGTACTACTACTACTTCTACTACTATTACTACTACTATACTACTACTTCTTCTTCGTCATTATGACGTATCACATTTGGGGTCACATCGCTATAAAAACAAAGTGAAATATAATACTTTTAACATCACGCGTCACAACTCCCATGTCCTATCTTTATCTTCGGGTTTTCTGTGTGATATAATACTGACGTTTGAACATTACAATTCGTTGAATCATAATTCACGGAAATAAGTGCGATACAATAATCAAACAGTACTGTCACGGTTTCATTATAATGACAAGTCACAAAGTATACTTCAAATTATATAAAGATAATCCACATAATTGTAAATTGCTAAATGTATTAAAACGGTTCACTAACTTTATTTCCTTATTGAAACGCTGTATTATTAAGAACGCAAAATTGTTTTATGTTAGGTGGGATTTAGTGTACTGGAGCATTCTAACTGGAGTTCTTTATTAGCAAAATGCGAAAGCGAAAGCAATTTATTTTGTTGCACTATTAATTTATGTCATCACAATAAGTTGGGAGAACTTTGTATTCTTTGTGTTGAACTTTAGATAATGTATGCGTGTGAAGGAATATGATGATGACATAACTATACCACTATAATTGCATTCGACGAAATCTCTTTGTCTTTCGTTATAATTCAGTGCTTGATAATCGATAGCACACTCATAATTATATACACGGTATCGAAAGTGGTGAACTCAGCTCGTCCGGGTTTCAAATTCCCCAATTATGTTGTTGTTTTTTGGTTATCATTATACATTCATTTTATGAGGGCTTTAATTTCTCATTCTTTATAACGCGGATACGATTTAACAGAATTTGTCTACTTTCTGTTTAAAGTGATCCCTGTAAAGTGTCAGATATTGCACAAAATGACATTTGAGACTTCAATCCTATATCAATATCATTTTAAAATACAACTGAAAGATTTGTGAAAGTTTGAAAGAAAACGAACACTGTTTACCTAGTGAAAAAAAACGAATATTGAGTTCATATTTTATCACCGAATACTGATTGCCTGCCGTAGATTTGTCGTAGTAATAATCGTCCGTTTGACGATATCCGCACCCGTGTATATACAGACGGTACATAATTTGCGCGCGCTCGGCTCAACAGTCGGGTACAAGGACTCGTTGCGCTGCCCTGTCTATCGGCCGGAAGGTCCGTGATCGCGTGGCGCGCCGGCCGGGCGTTTTCAGCTACGGCAATTGTACTTTTTACCAAAAGCGTTGGGCAACGCTTTTGAGATGATGATTTTCAATGATAATTATCTTCATACTAAAGGGACATTTAAAAAAATCTAACCCTGTTTTATTCTTCTCTTAGCATATTAAGCTAAACAACACGGCAGAAGAGAAACGAGGAAGCTCCAAGTAATTTTCGTGGAGTTAAGACACTTTACTTGGATCACTTTAAAGTTCAACTGTTATATTTTTCTTGATATAAACCAAATAAATTATCCGGGTTTCGACTTCCCTAATACTATTATATTCATTATACTGTTTATATATCTTACCATGGATACGTTTCTACGTAAAATCCTGATAATTCGTTATGATCATGAAGATGCGGAAACTGTTTTCCTAGAATATAATATTTTAACCCGGGTATTTTAAAAATACAACCGCATAAACGGTATTATTTGTCAGGTTACGAGTAGTAGTATATACTGTAACTGTTCATGATAATCTGCGTACAGCCACATTTGTTGATCGGGGAGGGGGGGGGGGGGGGGGGGGGGGGAGGGGCTAAGGTCACTTGCCCAAATTATTTTGTTTGTTTTTCTTTACCTAACAACAATTGAAGGGGGGAAAGGCCTTCGTCGCCCCTCGAGGGCCCTACCTATACGTGCGAGGCCCACTGCCCAAGTATAGTGTAACTGTAAATTCAAATGAACATATATGATCTTTAATACATTGTATAACTCATTTATTCGAATTATATTTGTATTTATTAGTATTTATATATTATTTATATGGATGGGATGCAGTCCCAGACCCCCCCCCCCCCCCCCTCCTTCTCCCAACCCCTTAATAGAACACACATGTCCAAAACATCACATAATCGTGTCATTTTCTGCACGTGATCATTCTATAGTTGAATAATCGAATACGCAACGCAACTAATTCTTGCATCACCGATTAAAACAAGGCATGAGAAATGTGACTCGATATTACTATTACCTTCCTACTGTTGGTAATATTCATTCTAAAACAAGCGATTTGAAGAAAAAAAGAAGGAATGAAAAATAAGTTAGAACTATCACCGTTTTATTTCCTTCTAAATCAAACAAGCAGTTATGATTGTTTAGGTCGGAATCTATCAATAGTTCTGTTATAGATTATTATTTTCCAGCATATTTATGTCTGCATTGTCAGAACTTCACAAAGGTGCAATAATAAACAAAGGAATATACAGCCAAATCGAAATAACTAATGTAATTCGACTGTCCCATATCATGATTGATATAACAAGCAAAACTTAGCCTGCATTTTAATTTTTCAATTCAGCTCCTAAGGATAATACACACAGCAGACCAACCAAGCTGTTTAATTTTTTTATATTAATGTAGATTGACTGCATGTAAAAGGTAAACCAATTCAATCATGCATCCAATTTATTGACCGATAGGTGAAATAAAAATCGATTTTTCCACTTCTTGGAAATCTAATGCTGCATGCACTAGCCACGTGAATGTTGTCTGCGTTTATTTATTCGTCTTTGTGAAAACTTTTTGTTTTGTGTGATTAGAATTTATAGAAACATCATTTGCAAAAACATGTATTCTGTGATGCTCACAAAACAACAACCGCAGGGCCAATGGATCGATAGACCTATCTAGTATACATGAAATTCAAAAAGTCGTTTCTAATATGATTTTGCCAAAAAAAAATAGGTGGAAAAACGAAAATCCGAGTGAGAAAGATGAGGTGTCTGGCTTTGCGTCATCGCCACGTCACAGTTGACATTTGTGTTTTGCAAAAAGTCATTCCCGGGCAATTTTCCCCGCCTAAGCGAACCTCGCCATTCCCATCAGTTATTCGCTAGTCGGTGCTATTAAACTGGTATGTAGGGCGGAAGTCAGACCCCGGCTTTATGAATCCATGGAGATGACGCTGATGATTATTTTATAGCGAGCTGAATTATCATTATTATAATTGTAAAGCGATGTCTAAATATAGTGTCGAATTTATACTCAATACATTTAATAACATTAGGCTAGCGTCGGGGTAAGCATGCAGGAAAAGCGCGCGTAAATGTTTGTTGGAACCATGGTGGTCACCAAAATAGGCAAAATAATGCACCTTACGTGATCGTGATTTGATTGTGTGTATACAAAAGCACCCATCCGTACACACACACACACAACCACATTACATGTGATGAACTCGCACTGACCTCGTGTGTCGCATAGTAGTACGGTCTGCGTCTGTGTGTTTCCCGCCACGCTTTTTTTTTTCGCTCTCGTAAATTTATACCAGTCGTAGTAGCCGGAGGGGTGTTGTTAGTCTAAGAATAAAAGACCCGTTCTTGTTCGAAACGGCTAACATACAAAGTAAACTGTCTCAATGGTCAAACTCAAAGTAACACAATTCAGCCCATAGTGGAAAGAATTATGGTAGTATTCATAATGGCTTTCAAAACACACAATGATAGTTTCTAAATAATATTGTATCGTAAACTAATTTTCAATCAAATAAAGGATTTCGTATCAAGACTAACACACACACACACTACGTCACCACTGCTGGGATCCATAAACTGGCAGCTGCTTTGTTTACAGTTTGCGTATATCGTAGTAGGTCCTATTTACATCATTACAGTACCATCTTCAAATCGAACGAATACGAGGAAATTGTTTACAATATTACGTAATCAGTCATTCGAATGGCGTGGGGTTTTCATGGAAGAGTGCAGAGTTGTAGACATGTAAGGCGCGGCGTGGCGTGGCATTTAAAATGACCTGTTACGACACGAATTGTTGTCGCCCAATGCATTATATGCTAATGAGAACGTGCTATTCGCAAGGTCTTTTCGCATGCGTGGCATTGATTTACAGTGTGCAATGTCAATGGTGTGGATTGGCGAGGGTGTCTCCCATTGCCTCTGTGTGTAAACAAAATCATCATCGTCATCATTCATTTCATCATCACCATCATCATGATAAAGACATCATCACTATCATGACATCATCATCATTATCATACACATCGTCATCACCATCATCGTCATCATCATCATCATCGTCATCATCATCATCATCATCATCATCATCATCACCACCACCACCACATCAACACCATCATCATCATCAGTTCATCATCATTTCAAATTTGTAAATTTGTAATGATTATTCTCATTAAAAACATTAGATTTGTTTCCTAACGGTCTAATGGCTGTCCCTCTCCAACCCCACCCTCCACCCAATAACCTTTCTTTAGCCTTCCTCCGATCCCAAGTTGGTTATCCTTCGCAACCAACCTTACTTCGCTTACTTACTGTATTATAAATCTGAAGGGACGTGGATGTTGTGGCGGATTATTACAACATTCGTAAAAACATTTATATATCTGGATGTGTGCCAACATTATGCCATGGTTGGCTTTACTTGCATCATTTACTCTGCTTTCCCCATTTTCTTCCCCCTCCCCCTCCATTTCATAACTTATCACCAGTGGCGTATGTAAGAGGGGCACGGGGGAGGGGGGGGGGGGGGGACGTGTTCCCCTCAATAATTAGACAAAAACATTATCTTAAACAAAAAAATCAAACATAAAGTATACTTAGAATCTACCCCGATTAATTAAAGTGCCCCAAACAAGGCACTAAATAAACAGTGCCTTGTTTGGGGCACTTTAATTCACAGTTCATTACATGATTACCACGATTACTTCGAAGAAAATAGATATTCTATTCTTGACCTGATGGTAAAAATGTGTTAAAAAGAGGGGGTATAAAAGTTAACATTTCGAAATAGCAACAGTGATTTTTAGTCTCTACAAAATAATTGACTTTCCGTATATTGTAACAGTTGTATTTACTATGACCAATTTATTACAAAATCGCCTTATTCATGACTATTATGCTAACACATTGCTTACATTTCAATCAACTTTGCACATAGAATTAGGTTGGTCAAACAGTTTTGTTTTGATTATAAAATGACAATTTTTCAAATTTTATAGTATTGCGACCGGAAGAACAACAGTGTCATTAGTGAGGCCCCGATTCACAACATGAAAACGCCTCTTTTATTTTATACTCGAAGATTTTCACCTCTTCTTTACCAATCAATATAGACCCAAATCATAATCAAGTTAACACCTTACTTTATTAATTCATATTCAAATAATTTATTTTAGTTGCTATATGGGCCTCAATCCTCATCATACTACTAATTATAGCTATATTACGCCCGTCTTACAGGCCTAAGTCAATAATCCAAACAGATGATGCTAGCATACGTATTCAAGAAGAAACATGATACATATACAACATTCTTCGTTAATAATGATAATTCCACACCCAAAATACAAAAAAAAAATCTGCTGTTTAAATAATGAAATACAAATTTCCTAAATCACAGCAGGAAATGAGACGCTGAAGTAATTTGTTCATCAACTTCCTTCGAAAACAGGAAGTGGGTGTGTTAGTTATTGTGCAGATCAAAGTTAGTATTTATCCAAAGTTCACGCTGTAATTTCCTTAATCTTTCGTAGGAGAAAATATTATCCTGTGTGTTTTTCTTCAAACATCGTGTATTTTTTTCTTCTTCATAAATCGGCCTACTTTAATTTATTTTGATATTTCTTCGGAGTTGTCATAATCTGCTATACTGTATAGTTGTGAATACAGTCATGTCCAAACAATATTGGCATAAACCTACATTAATTTTTATAGTAAATGACGACATATTCACGATTAATTAATCAACACAATTATTACACGTCGCCTGAGATCAATGTTCTGACATTACATTCGAATGGCATGCTTATTATACTGTTCATAACTTTAGGCTTATTTGTATTCGTACATGCCTCTAAGGCACGTAATCCCAACAAAATAATAATGACGTTAATGCAAATATTACAATATCAGCTTACTTATCAACGTGAAAATAAAGGGGCTTTTAGAAATAAATTATTTTAGTAATATCATTATATCAAACATAGACACAAAAATTGATCGACAGCCACATATTATTGTCAGCAGAAAGATATGGAAAGGAAAATGGTTCATATAATACTATTTCGGCATATTTTAAAAACCAAATGATTTTAGCAGAAAGAAAAAAACAGAGGAAACAGGCGGATGAAATCGGATATTTATGTGTTTATGTATATTTACAGATACACAGCGGATGCCAAGTCACGTTGGATCAGACAGATAAGTAAACATTTGAAAATGATATTGAGGAAATGCGCGGATCAATTTGGATATCCTCATAGACTTCGATTTAACTATTGTTACGTAGTGGTTGTATCAAACACCCTCCCCCTTCTTAGTAAAAGTACCAGTACCCTCACACGCCCCTTCTAGATAATATCTTTACTCTATTGACCCTCTGAATCCTACCCACTGTTGTTTTATAATCAATGTTATCTCCCAAGTTGGTAAGATTCGACTTCCTTCCAAAAGCCCCTTGTTCAGATCTTATCTTGTTTATAAACCTAACTCCCCCTTCCTTCCATCAATAACAACCTCTGATGGTGCCGCCTCCCCTCCTGTTTTACCGCTCCGGAACAGATCGTATATAAACAATCTCTGATGTTGTCGGTTCTGGTTCTTCTCATCTATCTTGAGAAACCGTTTGATCATGCCCTAATGAGGTTTAACCTCCTTGGTAGATAAGATGACATGTGTTTGGATTAAGAAGAGAGAGAGAGTCTTTCTCACCTCTCTAAAACTATATATTGATGTGTACCCCTGGTAACAGGAGGAGAACTAGCTCAGACCTTCACTGAGCTAGTACATGTGCTTATTTCTTCTGGCTACTTATTATATACCATTCCACTGTTTCATGTGAGAACCGTTTGAATACTCTAAAGTTTAGAGTATGAATAAATAATACATATTACTCCGGAATATATGCTTCACGCTTCCTTCATTAATGTACCTCTCTGCTGAACAAATATAATATCCGATCCCTACACAACATGGTGGAGAACCTCGGTTTTGGAGACATTTGTTCTACCATAATTTTTGAGCTCTTCTTCGTTAATTGACGATCAAGTGCATCAGTGAATGGAGCTGTACTTTCTGTTTTTTCTTCGTGGAGGATCATCATCAACTATGTTGCAATATTTGCATGATTTCTTCAAATAAGAATTGAGACTTTTCATCGACCTTGGTGATATACAATGAACAGATGAAGCTACCATTTACCACCCCACTATCACAATAGACTGCAACCTGTGTTCCTGGATCGACATTCAATGTTTTGAAATGTTTGGGGAAATACACAAACAAGTTGATGAATTTAAGGCAGTGCGACTGCAGCTGTAGACGACAACGAGCGCCTGATAAACTGGCCGCCCTGCTCCTGCAACTTTGACTGTCACATGGCACCATGAACCTGGTCGGCCAAGACTTCGAGGACGGTGGCCCGGTAACTGGCGAGGACAGCGATGACGGAGATGATGGCGACGAAGATGAAGACGGCGACCACGATACTGACAACATCGGCGACAACGAAGGCAGTAATCGTGACATCGCAGACATCAGGGACACTGCTCATGATTTCACCGACTACGCCGTCGATGACATCAAGTACGACATCGTGGACGACATCAATGACGACATCGACAGTGATATCGCCAACACCGAAGAACAAGGACAAGTGGCTATGTAGACGATACAGGAGGATGATGATGAACTATGCCCCTATCCCAAAACCATGTAGAAGAATTCGGTAAGTGAAACATTTTGTTGTTCCAAGTATGTGAGTGAGTGTAAGAGAGAACAGTTTTTGTAGTATCGTTTTTACTTGGTAATAGAATACTTTTCATTATCTGTAATTTTTGGTAGATATATTATTTACAATATGTTTGTAGTTTGCACTGTTTTAATTTAGTTTGTGTGTCAGTATAATTTAGTTCTTAGTTGTTTTAGCTCTTATTCGAACTTTCTATTTTATATTGACTAATCAGTATTTATATTTGTTACTATAGTAATTTGCTTGTCTGTTGATCGCAACCTTGACCAAAACGACCACAGACCAACAAGACAAATGAAATACTATTTGGACAACCATTATAAATGCCGACTAGGAAGATTTATATGATACAATACTTATTCTACCTTTTTATTTTATATTGATTCATCAGTATTTATATTTGTTATTATAGTAATTTGCCTGTCTGTTGGTTGACCTTGACCAAAACGACCACAGACCAACAAGACAAATGAAATACTATTTGGACAAACATTATAAATGCCGACTAGGAAGATGAATATGATACAATAGTTTTTTAAAGCTCTGCAGTTAAAAGATGGAAAGTAAATTTGTGTGATTGTGTTTCATTTTGATTCTGTTTTTTCTTTCATGTTCGTCTTGATTTTACTTTGAAATTGGGTGAAAGGTTTAATGAATTTAATATCTAAACGTGCGCCAATGGTTATAGATACAGTTATCAGTCGCAGTATGACGATTATTAAAACTGACAGAAAGGTCAGTTTACTTCTTAGATGAAGAGTGTCTATACAGTATTTATTGGTAAACTGAACAAACCACATGTGCATACAGATATTTTTTCGTTTTCATTCATGTTAAGTTTTTATAACAATAGTATATTATGAATTAGAATTTCCTTATTAAGGAATGGATAGTTTAAGACGTTTTAATATTTGAATGTACAATCGGTTATAGATGCAGTAAACAGACGCAGTTTGACAAATTTAAAAACTGACATAGATCAGTAAACTTCATAAATTAAATGAAGAATGTCTCAGTTGTGATTTTGGTACTGAACAAGCTATGTGCATATTAATTATTATACATGTTTTGTGCTGTTTGTTTTTAGAATGAGGGGAACCTGCATTCATTACGAGCATTACAGGTATTACATCCGTGTTTGTGAGACTTAATAATCATTACATTGCTTTTGACTAGCAGATTTGAAAGTATCTGTTTGAGTTTGATCCTTTTTAGCCCTATTTTTGTGTGATTGAATTTAATGGGAAATGTGTTTGATCGTACTGCATTTCCATGCGCTTGCTTCATCGACTCATTTCTTGATGAGCATGTAAATATATTCTGTATTCACAATTTATGTAATCCTAGCCAAATTGCATTTATTGACTGTATTCACAATTCATGTAACCCTAAGAAGTTGCATACAATTGATATACAATTGATATACAGGTATTATGGAAATTAGGTATTACCCTCATTTAGCGCTCCCGTTGCTTTCATCTATATACTGTATTTACAATTTTTGTAACCCTTGCAAAGTTACATTTATGTACAGTATACTCACAATTAATGTGACCCTAGCCAAGTCGCATACAAAGGCTAAAAGACGATTGTATAATTGATATACTTATGGAAATTAGGTAAACCCTCATTTAAGGATGTTAAAGCTATTATGGTTATTTTGTTTCTATACAATCATTCTTATCTGTTTCTCATATGGATTGATTTAGAAGTTTATTACATGCCGTACGATTTTAATAAGAAAGTTAGTGCACAAACTTGAATTATGTTGTGCTAAGATTCGTTTTTTTTGGTTTGATAAGCCAATACAATATTTGTTAATGGACGACATTGTATCGTATTACATCACTTTGATGACTTAGACAGGTTGAATTATCCTGCGTTACGATTATGTGATAAGTTTGAATGCACTTGTTCATTATGTTCATTGATTTAACATGACTGCATAAATGCAACATACGAAACAGGATAGGTTTGATGGTTAGTTAATTCTATGTTGATACTTCATTTGAAGTACACCGATCGGAGCCTTTTAGCATAGACTACTGTCAACACCTTGAGCGCTCCTGTTAATTTGTTTTGCTTTATAATTATGTTGATATAATGCTTTGGATTATTAGCATTTACACGTAACTTGGTTATGGTTACAATTGTATGGAAATTTTCATAACATAACAAGTATTATGATTACTTGTTTGTCCTTGTTACAGGAATACGGAATGATGAAAAGTATTATTAGAATGTTCTTTTTAGTTTGACACATTCCAGTGTGTTGCCACTTCTTATGTGGTTGATGAACATTTATATTTCTGTTTGTGTTATTAGTGCAAAAGTCTGCACGTTACTTTTGAAGTTATAATTTGTTAACCTGAACAGTGCATAAGTCTGCATGAATGTTCATAATTATTAAGTGTATAAGTCTACACTAGTTTGTTTTTTTGTGCATAAGTCTGCACTATTTTTAGATTTAGTACATGATACGTATACAATATTCAGCATTATATTAGCAAAATGGAGTATATCGATGATTAAGTTTTTTGATATGATAATCTCACTTTGATAATTTAATTGAGAGAGAGAGAAAGAGTGATTTAAGAAAGAGGAAATGGAACAATGGAATAACGTTTCACTTATCACCCTTCATTCATTCAATCGTTCATTCATAATTTGTTTATATTTTGTTTAATACCATTTATCAAACAGTTCACTTTAGTTCTCCCTTATTTTTTTTAAAAAGACGGAGAGGAGCCTCTTTTTCTCAACAAAGGGGATGTTACGTAGTGGTTGTATCAAACACCCTCCCCCTTCTTAGTAAAAGTACCAGTACCCTCACACGCCCCTTCTAGATAATATCTTTACTCTATTGACCCTCTGAATCCTACCCACTGTTGTTTTATAATCAATGTTATCTCCCAAGTTGGTAAGATTCGACTTCCTTCCAAAAGCCCCTTGTTCAGATCTTATCTTGTTTATAAACCTAACTCCCCCTTCCTTCCATCAATAACAACCTCTGATGGTGCCGCCTCCCCTCCTGTTTTACCGCTCCGGAACAGATCGTATATAAACAATCTCTGATGTTGTCGGTTCTGGTTCTTCTCATCTATCTTGAGAAACCGTTTGATCATGCCCTAATGAGGTTTAACCTCCTTGGTAGATAAGATGACATGTGTTTGGATTAAGAAGAAAGAGAGAGTCTTTCTCACCTCTCTAAAACTATATATTGATGTGTACCCCTGGTAACAGGAGGAGAACTAGCTCAGACCTTCACTGAGCTAGTACATGTGCTTATTTCTTCTGGCTACTTATTATATACCATTCCACTGTTTCATGTGAGAACCGTTTGAATACTCTAAAGTTTAGAGTATGAATAAATAATACATATTACTCCGGAATATATGCTTCACGCTTCCTTCATTAATGTACCTCTCTGCTGAACAAATATAATATCCGATCCCTACACAACACTATATGGATATCCTATATAGATTTTTCATATTGGTGCTAACCGGGGGGGGGGGGGGGGGGGGGTAGACTTGGTGCTGCATTTCATAGTGCAATCAGCATTTAATTCATATTCGGGCATTCATCAGTTTTCAATTCGGTCAATATCAGTATTATTTTCATACTTAGGCAATAGATACATACATACATTCTCTTGGCATCAGGTTGCCCGTCTAAGTATATTATACGCCTACGATGTTTTTTTTTAATTACTAATTAGGTCCTATTCCTACAGACAGTGAAAACAAATTCACGGGGGCTCAGGGCGAATTCGCCCCCGAAATGCCAAAAAGAGCCCCCGAAAATCATAAGAGAGACCCCATAACTGTGCATGGAGTTCAATGCAAAACACATTTTAGAGTGTTTTTTTTTTTCCTGCAGGAAAACTTGAAAAGAGCTCCCCCCCCCCCCCCCCCCCCCCCCAAAAAAAAATAATAATAATGATAATAATAAAATTAAAAAAATAATAATAAATAACATAAATAAATAAATAAATAAATAATAATAACAATAATTAAAAAAAATTATAATATTTTTTCCCCTGCCTACATGTACATGGCGGATATCCAAATTTGTTGGGGTCACGCCGATAAAAATTAGTGGGTCGGAATGTTAAGATTACGATAGATATAGTGAGGAAGCAACCGGGTCAATTTGAATATCCGGGTTTATGAATAATAATGATTTAAAATGTTACGTGGCAGAAGTCCAAGATAGCTCTCTACAGGGGGTAAAGGGGGTTATGAGGGGGGGGGGGGGGGCAATAATTTACACAGGGGTTCATTTTAGGTTATGACCCCCTTTACCCCATTATACAGCTGTACGTCACCGACTTTGAAAATTATGAAACAAATATGCCACGAGGAAGCAAGCGGATCAATTCGGATATCCCACATTTATTAATTTCAGAAATTAGATTCCCGATCGCTGTGGATATCTGCTTCCTGCCTTCCGTTGCTATGACGTCATAGTGATTACTCCCCCCCCCCCCCCCCCCATCTTCCCTCCTCTCCTCCTCTCACCCTTTCTCTCAATAAACTTATTAGTGGTATACTTTTTGCCTTACAGTTTAACAGTTTAATACATGATCAGTAGTAATTTTGCCATAACTAGACAGTATTTTGCTTCTCCAGCATTCTCTTAGATAGGTTAAATTTTCATACTTGATATCTATTATAATTATGTTTGCGTTTTACGCTATTATCATGATGATGATGACCCCAGTCTTATATGATAAGTCTAATATACCAGCCCGTACACATTATACGTGCAACACATCCTCTCTTTGGGGAGTATACCTTGTCAGTGGCGGATCTACGGGGGGGGGGGGGGGGGGGGTGTAGGGGTTTAACCCCCCCCCCCCCCCTTGGGCTGCCAAGTGAAAATGTATCAGTGAAAAAAGTGAAAAAAAAATCACTTACGGGGGTTCAAAATACAAAAAAAAAAATCGCCGCTTCGCGGCTCGTCGATGATACTCCGCATCGTCAATGGGTCAAACCCCCCCCCCCCCCTTGGCAAAAAGCTAGGTCCGCCCCTGCTTGTCGCTCTCTATATTATTAAATGACGTTTGAGCATGTTCATATCTTCATATATCTTTCTCTTTTGTGTTGCTTCTTGTTATGAACTATTATATATTCATCCTTTATTCAGTCAGCTCTCTTTCTCTATCTCTCATTCTCTTGTAAAATGTTTTATTTTATTTATAATTTCGATATCATTTTATCTATCCTTTCATCCCACTCACTTCTCAATTTTCTCATCCCCCTTTTCTTTTTCGATTATCAACAACCAACTGAACTAATTTTGTCGATTTCTATGAATAATATTTATAGCTCACGTGTATGCTATTGGCATTCGCAAGATATTATACGTCGTAGACGTATTATAATTATGTTGCTCGTTGCACATGCATCGATTTTTCAGGCCCTTCGTCTCAATAACCGTGACCTTGTAAAATTAAAATTAGTTCGGATTGTAAATAGATATTTAGACATGGAAGAAAGTCGAGACAGAATTTGAGCAACAAAATGAGCGAAATGAGCACGATTTTGTATTCGGGGATAATGTTTTATATACGGTGTAAAAATAACCATGATTATACGAATCATAATTTTTATGTCATTTATATTATTTGAACATTGGTACCACTGAGATAGTTTTATGATAAATACATTTTCCTTCCCAACATGTTTAATTGTAGTACATGCAGTTTTGCCTTTTTTAAATACGGGTTTCATTTATAATTATGCTCTCAAAAAAAGGCGGCAATGTCGATTTTGACGACAAACTGTCGCCGCTAATACAGCAGTATCTATATCGTAAAATACACGAACTATATAAGTTCAAAATAATGCATAATAGTTCAAGTAAATTACTTTACATTCCATCCAGGGTTGTCATACTTTTTGCCTTTCATTATTGTCCGCATATCAATAGAAACCAATTTAAGCAGCGGACAATGGTCGTCTTGACAACGCGGATTACCAACAAATGAGTTATTGTAGTTTGCGGGCGGATCTGGCGGAAGGGCGTGTATGGCCGAACGACCCCAAATAATGGGGTGTTTTTTTTTTGCATAGCGTTTTTTAAAACTATTTAAACAAAAAATTGGCCATCTAGCCTTATATCAAGGCTCCAACTCTAGTTTAACCTTTTAACCACCCGAAAAGGAGGTCACTGCAATTTTAATTTGCTTTTGCATATAATTTTTTTTTATACCAATTGTTTTTTTTATCACGGTATTTAGCACTAGGCTATAAAATCAAACTGCACCGGAAAAAACATGACAAATAACACATTATAAAATGTGTTCATAAAAATTGAACTATTGAGCATCTATTCAAAAAACGTCAACGTGCCATTTCAAACATACTATAACCTATAATTCCATGCGTAAAAAAATTGCTCAAATCCATAAATCTTACTTAGAACTAAAGTGGTTCTCTGACCTGGTTGTATTCGCATTGCCAATAGAACCACGGAGGGTACGGAACAGGTTACGATTGGGATTGAAGTGTTGGAAGTTTTAATTATCCATTGGATGGCTATAATTGTGTACAAAGTCAGTGCAATGAGTTAGCAAATATCACTTTGCATTTTCGCTCATTGTCTGTGGATATGTGAGCTCAGAACAATATATAATTTATCTTCTACTTCTTATCACTTTTGGCACAATGTAAAACAAGTTACTAGCTATGAAAAGGGAATTTCGGAGAGCTAGCTAGAATTTAATGGAGGAACTTCCCGTTTGAAAACATTTGGACCGAATTAGACCAAAAACTATACTCCATAACGTTATAACAGGAATAAAACAACAATAATTGAATAGAAATATAATGTAAGAACTTCCTGTTCAAAAACATTGGGTACAAAATATATACACTATTCAGAGGACCAACGCACGTACATTACGTACAGTATGTGCGTAGTAGGGTCCATTGTACATGTTTTGATTGTCTACGCCCAGTTCGCCGTTTACTACGTTTACTACGTCTATGGAATGCAAGTTGTTGTCATTGACACTTTACAAGGGCGGTTGTAAAATTCCAAGCTCGTAAACCTGCAATAACAATGGGGTCTCCGGCTCACACCCAATATTTACGTGCTTTACGTTACACGCGTGAGTAAGCACGCTACCATCGTATGAGATTATGGCATTTACTATACGACCTAACACCACCACCCCCCCCCCCCCCCCCTCCTCCCCTATACACACACGCTTAGTACATGACTTGTATAGGGCATGGTCCTGTAATTCTGTAATGTATAACCCCTGGTATAACAACATGCAGTTATAATATTAACTCAGTGGTACTATGCCCTATGGCTCTATAACGAAGTAATCTTCAAGGATATTATGATATATAGATAACGATATTGTAGCGTCAAACACACGTGTCTTTTTTTTTAGGGCTCGGTAATTCCCCAGTAATTAAGCATTCGGTTTCAAGAATTCTGATTATACCCAAATTGAGAGTAAAAATAATACATCATGACATTACATTATGACATTGACTTTCAGTGATATAATAAGATCTATGACTCGGTCCAGAAATGAGCGATACTACATGCAAACTGATATTTTGCTTATTCATCGCCATAGCCATGTTTGTGCGCAGCTGAAAGTAGCCCGCATACTCTTTCGAATTTAATCACATGTTTACCATATTCAATAATATGCCGAAATATGAAATACAAAAACCGGTTTCAATATCTCTTTTCTCTTATAAATTAGGCAATAGAAAAACTGCAAGGCCCAAGAGTCTCGGTTGGTTGAAATTTGAATCATGAACCTACTATTGAATTGGACAAAGTTAGTACTGTATAGTATAGTCCTTTTAAAGATCGTTGAACAAAAATATATAGGGAGAGCCTGAGAGGGGATGGGAGGGGAGGGGAGGGGAGGGGAGGGGGGGGGGGGGGGTGGTGTGAATTCGGTGTAACAAAAGCTCGTGGCAGATTGTAGCAGGTTGCACTGTGTTGTATGATTGTATCGTGTACAGGGGGACGCCGAACGGCCTCCTCTTTGTTTGGCGAATCGGCTAAAAGTCGACATGGCCACGGATTTTTGTTTAGCAAAAAAAAAGGCGAAAAGCAGCACGTTACAACGAGTTCATTCACGCTGAGATATAAAACGCAGCGAGTCCGAGAGAGGGGTAAAGAAAGTACCCACAAAAGGAGAAAAAAGTGGGAGATAGAGGGGCAGTGCATGGCGAGTTTGGATTGATTGGTGTAGGGGGTAAGGGTGGTTACCTACCACCACCACCACCACTACAACTTCCATCAACACAACCACCAAAGCCACCTCCATCACTATATACTATCACCACCACCACCACCGCCATGACCATCACCACTTCCACTTCTAATTATATCATTATGAATCCACTCGTTTGCAAATAATTATTATTTATGACGGGAAACTAAATCGGCAACAATAATCAGTATTAATTTTGACTGACTGATGCCACAAAAAATAACGACATCAGCAGTGTGAACACCAAGAACGAACGAATGACACGTGAACGCGAAGGACAAAGCCAAGTTCGTTTTCCTTTTTCCAAGCTAGCATTTCATGGAGATTTCTTTGTCTTTGAGAGATTTCCCGGGCCCATGTATGTCGACAATATTTTTCTGAACAAAGAAGGCAAGATTTCGCAAATGTCGAGTCAATTATTGATGATGCCAGTGACACATGAATTAATGTTTCTTAATCTCCAAAATATTCAGCCTTCATTGTAATAATACTTGGGCAGCTTGCAAATTATTCTCCAATTCTTTTTTTAAATATCATCATGAAAATATCACATCGGGAAAAACACAAGTATTCTGATTTCGTACATCTTGAGTCAATTAATTTAATCAATGGTCCACAATATATAAGTGGCACATGGATTAACATATACCTTTATTATTGTTTTATTCTCCAAAATGGCAAGCCTAAAACATGTATAGCACATAGGCTCATTGACAACTATTTCACAAAATCCCTTCCAAAAAAGATCACCATAGGGGGAAAAACAAGTATTCTCGGCCTGATACAATTTAATTAAAATCAAACCAACACACGACCTGTGCTAGAAATCGTGAATACTTGACCCTGTCACTTTTGAAGCGTCCAACTACAAGCATGTATATAATCAATTATTACTGATACCTGATTATACCGCATTATAAACATCACTTTACATAATTACTATATACACTATTTGATTAGAGATTGATTGATGTCCACTAGGATGTAATAACCTAGGCCAACTAACAAATCTTTCGCCAAATCTCCATCCAAAAAAGATCAACATAACATACGAGCGGGGAAAGTGAATTAGAGGCATACGATACAACGCAATACTTGAGTCTTGACCGTACCACAATTTTGAAGGGCCGATTTCAAGCACGCATAGTCGATTATTGCTACCCGATTATACCGCGTTATACCAAGGAGTTGCTAACTCATACATCCTTGGTTATACAGCACCTTATATCAGCAATACATACACATTATTTCATTAGAGATGTGCATAGTGACGAGATGGTGTCCACTGTGCCTGTGGGCGTCAATCAAATACTATCTACAACGGTATAAGTTAACCCTCAACGCACCAACTACTAAACATGCCATTTTATGTTGAACACAATTATGCCCACGGTATTGAAATCAACTCAAACTAGCAACATCAGCAACAGAAAATCAGTTTATACTTCTAGCACTACTGTATAACAGAGTACCTGAGCTATACGGTGAGAGGGCGAATTAACTCAATCAATGCATCGTTTTGGAAAATGCATTCAATTATTGTACTTGATAGAATGGCCCACAGTAAACATGGTAAACGAAACGAAATGGTATAAATCTACAAGAATCTACATTGATATGCGTGGTACTTGAATTATAACTGCGAATTTGATACAACAGCATGTGAAAATCGGCTAGTATACGATAAACATGGCGAATTAACCCAACCATTGCCACCATATTGAAAATGTATTCAATTATTACACTCAATAGAAAGACCAATGGCCGAAATAGTTGATGTACATGACTTGTATCTAGATTCTAGATTGATATGCGTGGTGCTCGAATTATAACGGCGTGACCTAGTTAGGGGTCAAGAACTGGCATAATAGATCGCCCCGAGCGTCCAAGCAATTGGCGGTCATCCTTTGCTTGACCAGTTCAGTTGACCAGAAGGCAGTGACCTGGCTGGAGATCGTCTGGCCACCCATTATTGGTTCAAGACCATATATTGTTTTCATTCTTAATCAAATCAAGGAGGTACACCTCCTTGATCAAATACCCAGCGGGTTCGTCATGTCCCCCTCCCATATTTCGCCCGACTTGAACAAAGTCGGGCGCCGTGCTTCGAGAGCGCTCCGTACTGGTGTCGGGCCGCAGTCGGGCGGGTTCTACAGGTCCAGGCCGGGCTCCTCCTGCCAACTCAGGAATTTGGACCCTGGTCTATAGACGGTGACGGGACCGAGGAGGGGCGAGTAACTGGCGTAGGGTCCGACATGGTGGTCAGCTGAAAGTATATAGACAAGTAAAACATGTTTGAATATCACAGTAAGTAGCGCAGTGCATTAATATGTAAAGCAGTTAAAGCCCTACGCAGATAGAACCGACTCGATCTGATCCAACTGTTGTTCAGTCGGATCGGCTCAGTGTGCAGTGTGCAGTGGCCCACGATTCCGATTGTGCAAGTCGAGAGACAATATGAAGCCAGTCGGGGCAGATTCAACGGTATGAACCGACTCCGACCGACTGGGCCCGACTTAAAAATATTGCACCAATACTTACAACTGCTGGTGTGGCTTGCAGGGCAGTAGGTATCCATCCCATTACGGGCTGCTGCTGTTGTTGCTGCTGATGCTGCTGCTGATACCCTCCCAACCCCTGGATAACACCTGGTTGCTGTATCTGTTGCGCTGGCTGCTGTTGGGGTTGGACGGGAATGTGTGGGGCGAAGACTTGCTGATGAGGGGTGTGGCCCTGTGGAGGCGGCAAGACTGAGGGGCCTGGGAGCGGTCTGCCCTGATCCACTGGATCCCTGGGCATCCACCGGAGGGCTGCCTCGAACGTATCCCTCTGGTACTGTCGAAAGTGCGCAGACGGGACCCTGAGGCACGTGGACATAAGCCACTGGCCCCATGCAACCCTTTCGTCCAACGGCTGTTGGGCCTCATTGGCAGTGGTTTTCACCTGGAACAGAGCAAGAACAAATTGTTAAATGTAAATTTTCTTGAACGCAAATAAGGGTACTGAAGTGTCAGTGTAATTAAACATTGAAATTCACACAGTAGATAATACATTTTTACCTCCTTTTGCGCCCTCTTCTTGTCCTTATCGGAGTCTTGCAAGAACTTGGTCAGGATATCGGCTAAGCTACCAGTGTTGGGCCCCTTCTTCTTTTTGGCTTTTGGGTCACCGGTTCTTGACCGCTTCTCCCCTCTTTCCGAGCCAATGGTGGAAGAGTCATAGAGAGTCGCCCAGTCCGTCGACGTTCCGGGAGAGCCATAGGGAGTCGCCCCTTCCGTCGACGTTCTGGAAAAGCCATATGCAGTCGCCTCGCCCGTCGATGTTCCGGCCACCTCTTCGACGTCCCCTAAGTATACCTCCTTAACCTCCTCCTCTTCATCCTCTGCATCTATAGTGGCAGTGCTCTGAACCTGCATGAAGCATATAAGCAAATGACAAGTTTGTTAGAAAATACATTGCAATTGCTCACAGAAAAGGAAGAACACATTAGACTATCACAGGACATAAATGTAGGGTTAGAGGAAAGGAGAAGGAAAGTAAGTTGAATCTCTCGAAACCCATCCATAGTTGCAAATGCTTACCCATCCCGGATCCTCTGGTTGCCGTGTGATGCAGTATGGGTCAAGGAACTGATAGCGGCCCAGTTTCCACCGCTGTAGGCTTGTTAGCGACGCCCTGCCAGACCCAGACAGGGACTTCTTCATCCTTTTCAGCTTCACGTACTCGGTCCTGTGCGACTTGAACTTGCGAGTAATGTCTTGAGCTGTACACATAAAAAAGGGAAATGAAACACAATGAACATTCAATGTAATGGGAAACAATGAATGGTTGGAATTCACAAAGGAGGTTTGTAGGAGGTTTGTACAAACCATGGTTTGACCATGGTTTACATCTATGGAATGCTATTTGTGAACTGATGGAGAAAGAATGTAAACACCTTGGGTGGAATTCACAAAGGAGGTTTGTACAAACCATGGTTTGACCATGGTTTACATCTATGGAATGCCATTTGTAAACTGATGTAAACTCCTTACTTGTTAACAATGTGAGTGTACAATTCACTTGTATACGAGCAGCATTCCATAGATGTAGACCATCGTCAAACCATGGTTTGTACAAACTCCTACGAACCTCCTTTGTGAATTCCACCCAATAATGTTGAATATAGAAATTTACTAGGTGTTAAAAAACATTTCACACTTTTGATAAGTAATACATTTTTCCTACACATAATTATAATATTAAAACTTTGATAATGCACAATAGCAGACTGAGGAGTGTATATTATTTTGGTGGCACAAAATGTCTTTGGTTTCAGATTATCTGAAATTTCAGCAAATACGTGTTAAAATATTATTCAACACATCTGTAAAGTATTGAGTATTTGAGTGACAAAGGGGGGGGGGGGGGGGGTATGCTATTCATTCTCAATCTGGGCCTTCTTTTGTAGGGTTCATACCCGACCTGTAATATTCCCGGTGCCCACAAAAGATGTCCGAGATCGACAATGAATAGCCTTTTGTCACTCACACATACAATGATGTACCGATGTGCTGATTTTTAACACATATAAGCTGCTGAAATGTCAGAAAATCTTACACCTTTTTTTTCGAAAATGAAAGACATTAATAGCCACCAATTTTATACCCATACAATTGTACACTCCTCTAATATGTACTACCACCGTTTGAATACTATCTGTGACTCTAGTAAAAAGTTATTGATGACCAAAATTGTAAAAAAATAAAAATAAAAATAACATCTAGTACAAGCAAAACATAGTTTTTTAACATAAAATTATGTATTCTATATAACTATTCCAGATTAAAAATAATAAAAAAAAACTTACGTTTGATCCCGATCCCCAGCGTCTTACATAAATTTTCCATAAGCGCCCTCTTCTTGTCTTTGTTTTTGTAGTCTGGGTTGCCCTTATCGTAGAAGAGTGGGTTGGCCTCGTAGAAATCGGCAATGATCTCTTCCAGCTTCGATTTCAACGGTGTCCTCTGGGACCTATTTGGTCGCTCTTCGTCGCTATCATCATCTTCTTCCTCTGGTGCCATTTCAGCATCATGTTCGTGGTCCGATGAAGCGGACTCAAACTCTCGTTTCCATGCCCCCTTGGTCTTCGTTGGCGGCATCCTAGTTCAGTTTGCTGTACATATTCTGCAACAATGCTACATGTGCTCACTCTACTCTCTCACAACCTTCAAAGTACTAGTACTGTGCATGTGTTGTTCACTCTTTCAGGCACCGACCGAAACTCGGACGGCGCCCGCCTTTATGTCGAGCGGGCTTCGCGCGACTCCCGTCTATCGCGATTTCTGATTGGATCACTAGCCTGCTAGGGTTCAAAGGGCACCTCCCGCCGAGCCCCGTCCAATATGTGGCAGGGTAGATTCGAGTTCAAGCAAAATATACGCACGACTCCCTGGCGGGTTTGAAATTCGGCGACTTTCTGGCGATCCATGTCTGTGCACTGGCGTACCCAGGATGTGTTCAAGGGTAGGGGGGGGGGGGGGGGGGTGGTATCTTGTTGTGTAAGAGGGAGAGGGGGAATCCGTAAACAATAAACAAACCCCCCCTCCCCGGGTGGGTACGCCTGAGCTGTGTGTCTGTGACGCAGGCATAACTAAATTTAGCACAATTTGTACGTATTATTTTTCTGTTGTTTTATGATTACGGTATGATTATATTCATTGAAATTATTGTTCTTGAGAGAGAACACACACACACAAACATACACACACACAACAACACAAAATGTGTGAGCCGTATACATCAAATCGTTATTCGTAAACCTATATATTGTATATAATATATATTTGAGGTGATTTAGATTATAATTATGTTAATTACAACACGTTAAAAAAAAGTTTGTATTATGCTGCAGCTGCCATATATAATATACCTGTTAACATATAAATAAGCACAAAATAGCGACATAATTCAACTGTGTCGCAAACAATGCATAACGTAAAGAATATCATTTAATTTACACTCTAATATATTGCCACCATGCTCAGCAAATAAAATTGAACTATAGATCATAGACTTATAGATCAGCATTTAATGACAATATTTTGGTGATGATATCCTTTGCATTGATATGTTTTTGTTTCTGCATATCTACGTCACGTTTTTTTTTTACAATGGTCAAAATACAATTATGGTGGGCGGTCAATTTCTTACAGAGGTCACTCTTAAAAGTCATCAGTATAATTGACGATATTAATATGCGTATATTGTGACCTCCAAAAGGGAATGATCACAATAATGGATAACGGTGTTCAGCTAAAGAAGAGTCTATATGTTGTATTATATAAATTACTAGACAAATTATTGAATATTATTTCTTGGATTAAAGAACAAAAGCAGAATCATAATACGAACTGTTAGAAAAGGGGTAGTGTTATAATCATAACCATATAATTATCATCCGAATCTCGCATAATAATACATGTATGTGTGCGTACATTGTGGCCTCCGCTATTTTAAATTTTCCACAAATTAAAAATTATGTTATCGTTCCTGGAATTATCGTAACGTGTTTTAACTAATTCATTTCCTCTGAATTAACAATTCAGACATGATTATTCGTTTGACACAATAATGTTATATAGAAATCAAATCATATAGACGGTCAGTTATGCTTATAGTAGGGTCGTCAGTAACCATGGTTATAATCGGCAGTCACGTACGAGTTTGTAATTATCTGCATAGGTTCTGCATGTTCCCGATTAGGTTGACCAATTAGCAAAGGAAATATTCAGCTGATATTATGTTCATTACACCATGATAATATGAAGTTAAACAAATACACAAGGGGAAAATGTGCGAAAAGTAATGAAATAAATAAGGTGTGCCCCTAAACATTTGGGTGCCCTCGAATCAGTCCGACCATGCACGCTATACGCCACTCTAGTGACTGTATTCAAAATATCGGCCAAAGTATGAATGCATGGAAGTTATATACAATTGTAGCCGGAAATACTATTAAAAGTTTATATTACTTCCGTCGATGTAATTTTTGTATGGCTTTGTTTAAAACAGAGAGTATACAGGCCCACTTCTAAGCAAATACAAATGGAATATCGTTCTTTCATAATTCGTTTTCTATATGATTATAACAAAGGGATATTTTGACACAACACAGTTTGATGTACGGGATTATTCTGTGAAAAAGATTATATTGAGAATAATTATTATATATTTATAGGGGTCAATGGAATATAGGTCTATGGGTCAAACGTCGAAGCTATAATACACCCGTGACGTCACAATGTCCGGTAGAACGAAAGTAAATCCAAATGTCAAGGTAAAAGGCCGTATATTGTAATACAGCCCAGTTCCGGTCATTGCTTTGGCCTTGATTTCTTTCAAAGTTTACAATTTCATATTGTATTACTCATAGTAACACGACTTGCGAATATAGAACGGGGTGAATGTCATAAAGCCATTCAAGACCAATGAAATAAACACAAAAATAATCGGCGGACATTATTTAATATAAAGTTAAACTATAGCGCCTTTGATGTGGAATATTTGCAGAAAGTTTTTATTCATAAAGATGCCCTCAAATTTATCGCAATTGGCATTTATAGCAATGGTGTTGCTAACAGAAGATAGCAGACATACGGGGGAAATTAATAAATAACACAGACTGATGCTGTATAGCATAGAACTGATGTCCTTTCATTTACTCTTTTCTGGTTAAAGATGTAGGCTATAATTATCGTATTATTTTATAATTCTTTGTTCTGTCCAACGTGTTTACTATACTAGTACTGTGCATTTACCACAAGCAAACTTTTATTATTTTTTTATGTAGGCCTATTTCCGATAAACATGGGGGAAATCAGGTTTCAATCATCAATATACGGGTACGGGTTTACAGCCTACTAATACAGGGAATAACCACTGACCCGGATTACGTCATTGAAACAAAACAATGCAAGGCGAATGATTTGTTTAGTATTGTTCGTTTGTTTTGTTTCCTTGATCATTCATATAATACGGTGTTTACTACAATGGTACATTTGTTTACTATGGTCAAGATAGTTCCGATTTGAATTTCTAAGAAAACTGACGCTCTTCCTTCCGCCAATGTCCGGGTAGTGAC
>JBAMJV010012199.1:0-7500 GCA_037951105.1 Echinarachnius parma
GATCTAATTATGAGGAGATATAATATTGAATAAAACAGTTTATCAACCAGGTATTGAATAAATAATACATAGATACATGAGTGTATTTTGTTTGGCTTTAGATTACAGTCACACAAATAAGTCAAACTTCTCAGAAAAGAAGTTTCATATCGAATTTTTTAAAGTGTGCATTTTTTCACCAGAACCACGCCCAACAGAATAATTTTGTTTGTTTATTAATGACAGTTTTATTTAACACCATATACAATGATATGAATTAAAATTAAGTACAATTTAAAGTGCCTTGAACTCCAAAGACAACTACACACCAGTGTTCATGTTATTCTGCCACACAACCGCGGAATATGAGATCCTGCATTGTGGGAAGAAATAACCATTATGATATATTCTAAGAACCATTTATGACTGGTCTGTTCTGTGTTGTCTAAAATAATGGCGTATTTCTTTACTGGCGTAACGTTATTAGACTGATTGGGGCCGGACAAGTAAATTGTTTAGGGCTACGCGAATTGTGCACGATTTGTGGCGCGAATTTGAATGATGTGGCACGAATTGTGGCGCGAATTTGGATAATGTGGCACGATCGGATGGACGTTTGACTTCAAATCTAGAGGTCTTGGGTTCAAACCCAGTTGATGCCCCATCGTTTATGTCCTTCAGCAAGATATTTAATCCATTTTGCTGCTCTCTACCCAGGAGTACAAATGGGTACCTGGTTGGGTGTAATTAGCCTGGGCGCTATCATATGGCTTCAATTGGCTATGCTCCCCGGGGAGTTGAGGTGGTGCGTAAGATAATTGTGCAATTTTGAACCTGCCCGACCAGGGTAATAATGCAAGCGCATAGAGACGTGCATCTGAAATGTGATATGCACTATACAAAAAATTAGTTTTTTTTTTTTTTACATTATTATTATTATTATTATTATTATTATTATTATTATTATTATTATTATTATTATTATTGTTATTATTATTATTATTATTGTAATTTCTCCTTATTAAAAAGGTTGTTCTCTGATATGCTTTTATTGTTTAGTCAGATTATTGGGGAGCACGCGCCCCACGTGACCCCCGTAGCTACGTCACTGTAATGATGTAATGACTGTAAATATATATATGCTGGTCGTGCATGATTACAGCATCCACATAAAGTAATACTATTCATAGTACCTTGAATTCCTATTATTGTAATTAATGAGTTGGTCACCAGGTCACACCACCAGTCCTGCGACGAGCTGGTTGTAAACTATACTTGTTTATCCATATACATGTAGCTCGGGGATCATAGACCGAGGCATGGGAGAGGAGTTAGAAAAAGAAAAAAACAAACAAATACATGTACTAGCATAGCCAGTGGCGTAGCGAGGGTCAACGGATTGGGGGGGCACAACTGCGAGGGAGCGGAGCGACCAATCCCGAGGACGCGTAGCGCCCGAGGGGGGGGGGGGGGAGGGTGTGGGAGGGGGGTGTCCCCCCTCCCACGGTAGGGAGCTTTTGCAAGTTTTCACTTGATGAATTAAAGAAATCAGGACTTAAAGCATCTCCCTCATGATAAAGTATACAACACAATCGAACCTACGTGTACATGCACACACACCAGACTCAAATAAGCTCACGTCGTTATATCCGTGCTTGTCTATACTTATTGGGGGGAGGGTGTGGGAGGGGGTTTACCCCCTCCCACGTGGAGAAATTTTTGAAATTGGTGTTTAAAATATCACTGTAGAGGTATGGTCATTATTGTCTTTTTATTTGTCATTGTATTATAATAGTGAACCTTCTCGTAACGTATTTTAAAACGAGAATAGCGAGGAAAGATTGAGCCTTGCATGAGATGGATCCACGTGATCCTGTATACTGTATAGAGCCATCGATATAGTCTAGGGCATTGAGCTCCAATGAAACTAAGCAAGGGCGTCAACAACTTCTCAAAAGTGGAGGGGAGACATTGCGAGGAAGCGAAGCGACCGAGTGGGGGAGTGTGTGGGAGGGGGTGTCCCCCTCCCACAGTAGGGAGCTTTTGTATTTTGGGGCGTGAAATTGTGCGATTTGGTGCACACCTAGATCACGTAATATGAAGTATATAAAGTATGGAACCAAACATACATAATGACAAAGGGAGGGGGACAATCTCCTCCACTTTCAAATGTGGGGGGACATGATATTCCAATATGATTTGCGTTCAGCGCATATGGACCGAATTTACTGAAAAATATAATTATTATTTCAGATTATTTTATTTTCTGTGACGGTGTGCTAATAGATGAGGGCTTAATAAACTTCGTTTGAGGTGTGCGTTTGAGAAATTACATTGCCCAACACAGTTCGAAAGGTGAGTTCAAGCAAACCGAAATGAAACTTGCAATATGAGAAACAGTATGCGCGCGAAGCGCGCGGCAAAAAACGAGATTTACAGTCCTTTTCAAACTAAAAATTTGAATAAGGCGCTTTATTGGAAGGATTCTTCAAACTGATATAGGTGCGCTATTGCTAGTACTAGGGAACGACCGTTATGTTCTTCTTTATTACCGTAGATAACATCATTATCATCACACATTTAATAAAACATAATAATAATGAATGATATAGACACATTTGGCTAATGTCGGGTCGTCATTTTTTTTTTTTTTTTTTTTGCCAAACGATTGGGGGGGGGGGCACGTGCCCCCCCCCCCCCCCGTTGCTACGCCACTGAGCATAGCAGTTATGAAGGGTGAACGTAAGGTGTCAAAACATGGCAGTACAGAATATCAAATACGCAATTAAATGATCTCTCTATATAGCTCTTGTCATCATAAGTTTTGTTGACATTGTTTGTTCGATTTGTTCACAACTTTACAGTAAGTATCATGTTCGTAGATCTAGTAAGCTACGCCTACTATTCTTACTTTTCAATAATTTATGATTATTCTTTGCAATTATATATATATATATATAGATATAATGCAAAGAATAATCATAAATGATTGAGAAGGAAGAATAATAGGCGTAGCTTAATAAGCATTGTTCCTCCCTTTAATCCTCCAAATGAAAAAAGGCACTGGTCGAAAAATTGGTCTCCGCCAGGACTCGAACCCGGTCTCCAGCTTGGAACGCTGACGCCTTAACCACTAGGCCACGGGGACCATGTGATTGAAGACAGATCCACATTCAGGTCATTGGCAAGCCAATCTCTCGGCCCTTTGTACTCAATTAATTCATGGGGAAGGAGTTACGAACAATGCAAGCCGCCTGTACTTCAGCTGGATCACAAAGGAGTGATTCAAGTATTAGTTAGAACATATATATATATAAACGAAAGGCGAACTAATACATACAGCTTTGGTTTCTTCCAATATTTAAATTTAAATAATGCAAAGAATAATCATAAATGATTGAGAAGGAAGAATAATAGGCGTAGCTTAATAAGCATTGTTCCTCCCTTTAATCCTCCAAATGAAAAAAGGCACTGGTCGAAAAATTGGTCTCCGCCAGGACTCGAACCCGGTCTCCAGCTTGGAACGCTGACGCCTTAACCACTAGGCCACGGGGACCGTGTGATTGAAGACAGATCCAAATTCAGGTCATTGGCAAGCCAATCTCTCGGCCCTTTGTACTCAATTAATTCATGGGGAGGGAGTTACGAACAATGCAAGCCGCCTGTACTTCAGCTGGATCACAAAGGAGTGATTCAAGTATTAGTTAGAACATATATATATAAGCGAAAGGTGAACTAATACATACAGCTTTGGTTTCTTCCAATATTTAAATAATGCAAGGAATAATTATAAATGATTGAGAAGGAAGAATAATAGGCGTAGCTTAATAAGTATCGTTCCTCCCTTTAATCCTCCAAATGAAAAAAGGCACTGGTCGAAAAATTGGTCTCCGCCAGGACTCGAACCCGGGTCTCCAGCTTGGATAGATAGATATATACATGTAGATAGATATAGATAGATATATCAGTCCGACCACGCTGCACCACTAAACATATCACCTAAATTATATCATGAATATTACAGCTCGTTCTAACCTCTTTGGTCGCATTCTGACTCGTCGTAGCCTGTACCACAGTCGTCGTACGAATCGCACACGTCTTGCTCCCTGTAGCACGCAAGACTCCTAGGGCATTGCAACTCTCCGCTCTCGGTGTTGCATTGGACCAGGACTGATGAGGAAAACAAAAGTTGCATGATTGTCACTGATTGTATAGCATAATAATAACACGTACATTTCTTTCTTCTTCTTTTTTTTTTTTTAAGATGTGGGGCTAAATTAGCAAAATGAATATTTAATTGGTAAATGTTTTAAAACATTAAAAACATATTTAGTTACAAATAATTGATGTATATAATTATGCAAGATATACATGTATATCGATAAACCGAAGTCATGCATTACTAGGTTTGCACCGCCCCATTAGTGTGTCGTAACTTTGTCGGTTGATAAATTGTCAAGATTGTCGTCGTACGAATTCCCGGTACAGAGAGGTGGGAGTCCTCCCACCTCTGTTCCCGGAATGAAGGCCACACATCAGAATGTTCCTCTCCAAGGGATTTGAAATGTTATTGAGGGAAGATTATAAGTCCCAAGACGTGTTCGATGGACTTATTGTCTTCATGAATTAGCATTTCAAACCTCGAGGGAACATTATTCTGTTGTTAAATGGCGGTGGAGGGTATAGCACGGAATATTACATCCCGAGGGATTTTAAATGCTATTGAGGGAAGAGTAAATAAGTCCCGAGACGAAGTCGAGGGACTTATTTTCTTCACGAAATAGCATTTGAAATCCCGAGGGTAGGAATATTCCGTGATTTTCCCGACAACAAATTGAACAACTGTTTTATCATCTGACTGTCAAACACAGGGGTGTAATATTGCCATGGTATATCCAAAAATATAACACCGCAGCGGCATGTAATGTATTTACTAAGTCATGTGATAATCCATGATATTCCAGACAACAGGGTTAATATCTTGACTTTGACTTTGTCTAGAGACTAGAGATATACTTAAAGGACAATGAAATCCGGACAAATTGCTGTATGCACTTTTAGACACTAAATAGGATGTATAGTCACGGAAATTTTTTAGCACAATCGGTCAAAAAAATAAGAAAACTATGGCTATTTGATTAAAAAGAAAAGGCAAGACCATAAATCTACGTTATACAGCGTATTGCATGCATCTAAATGATGTTATATACACGAGATGACAGCTCAGGAACATAGGCGCCGGAAGTGTGGGGGGCGGCCCCCCTCCCCCAAACCCCCCCCCCCCCCCCCCACACACACACATTTAATTCAAAGGGAATATAATCAAGTTATTATGGTTTATTTTATGATAAAATGAGTTATTAAAGCAATTTGTGCAGTTAACAAGTCATGAAAGTGTTCAGTTTCATGTTTTATGAAAATACAATTTTAATGAATTGACCCTCCCCTTTACCATGAAATCGGCACAGCAAAGTGGCTCTGTGCGTGACGTAAGAGCCGGGCTTTGCGCTCCCGACAGCTCTAGCTCGAACGGCGATCTACACGCAAATGTTCATAGAGTGGACGCAGTTCTACTCTCTCAAAACGATTGAATATTGCCTGAATAATCAATATCCGACACACAGTTGTCCTCCCATGTCCTGAAACATATCCTAATGTCAATATTCATGTCATTATTGGCATTGAAAAAGTGTCAATCTCCGTAAAATAACTGTTTACAACTCACCATTTTGCCGAATTGTTATTCATATTACACGGAGATAGTATGAAAAACAAATCTATTATAGCTGTGTTTCAAAACAAAATTACCTAGTAGAATCATTTTCCGAGCTAGAATTACATGTTGGTAAAAAATCGCCTGCTCCCAAATCTGTGCAGGCCTACTGCACGACACAGTCGTATAGTTTCCCCTTCTTTTTTCACCTTTTTCAACTTTTTTTGTCACAAACAATACATTTTTTGGAATATCATGATGAAAATATAAATGAGAAGCAAATTACAAACAATGTAGTATTATAATTTATTCTTGGTAAGGGGAAAATAGCACATAAGTTGAAGCTTGTCTTTCCAGCCTGGTATATTATACGCTTATCTACATACAACCGCGGCAGCCGCCTGGGCTTCAAGCCCGGTTCTTACGTCACAGCTAAAGGCCGTTTCGTGTAGCGATTGAGCGAATTTGTCCCTGGGAATAGGGTGATGTTTTCACCCTAATTTCGCTTTTATGGAAGCGTTATATTGTTTGAATGTCAGTCAAGCTCATTCTATGGCTTATAAGCTTTCTGTAGATATGAATATCGTCATATTTAGGGGTTTTCTTTGATTTTCTCCTTTAAGCAGAAGAGTGGGAAAGAACAAATAAAATGTATGAGCTAAGACATGTTTATTATCTCAATTTGTTGTGTAACTTTTCTGTATCGGGCCACGTAGTTCCCGTCTAGGCTGGCATTGCTCTGGCTGCTTGTGTGACGTTCACCACATTGCACCATTTCACGCATCATATAAATGCAAAATCTTCCCCGTGGGAGGGGGAAACCCTCCCCATATGGCTCTTCCCCAGCCCTCGGTCGCTTCGCTCCCTCGGGACTCATTCTTGGTTGTCACGGTTGTAGGCTATGTTGTTGGATCATACATAATGTGGCATTATGGTTTATGCGTATGACACTAAATACAATATTTGTGTGTGTTGGGGTGCATATACAGGGTGGCCCAGAAATAACGGAATGTGGCACTTCCCAAAATAAAGTAACGAAATGACTGGGTCCATCGGATAGTGTGTCTTTTCAAATGAAAATTGATACCAAGAACATTAATTTTGGTCGTGTAGTTTTTGTTTTAGAGCGCTGTGAGTGACACCATGTCAGGGTTCATTTTTCCTCAATTTTGACCCGAACGGCTCGTCAGAGAATTACGGTGCACTTGATGTGGACACCTTTGTTAATGTGCATTCGACTGAATAGCCAAAGCTCCGCCTTGGTCGTAAAAAAGTAGACAGTCTGGCAGTGGCGTAGCACAGATCATGCAGATAGCGTCTAGAAATAAATGGGTAGTTACCCCCTAGAAAAATAACCCAAACCCGAAATCTAAGCCCGTTTCCCTTCCACCACATTGCATAAAATACTGTTTAATGCACGATTAAATTCTCACACAAGATCTGTGGAGCGACTTATTTAATGAAACCATGGTAATTATGCACCTCCTACATGTCACATCACCCTACTACGCCCCGCTCAAAGGCGGAGCTTTGGCTATTTAGTCGATTGCATCAAGTGCATCGTAATTCTATGACGAGCCGTTTGGGTCATTCTTTAGCCAATAGGTCAGTCAAAGTTGAAGAAAAATGAACCCTGACATGGTGTCACTTAAAGCGCTCTAAAACAAGAACTACACGACCAAAATTAATGTTCTTGGTATCAATTTTCATTTGGAAAGACACACTATACGATGGACCCATTCATTTCGTTACTTTATTTTGGAAAGTGCCCCGTTCCGTTATTTCTGGGCCACCCTGTATATTAGTGT
>JBAMJV010012199.1:10000-21433 GCA_037951105.1 Echinarachnius parma
ATGAATATGCTACCGCAAACCAGCTACTATAATTCATATGGGTTGATCCCATTGAAGTATTATACTTCACTGGTTGATCCCGAGACCCGATCGGATAAGAGACATCTTTATCAAATTGAAACTTCGACCTGTTTACTAGAAGGGATATTGTACTTTTTCGGTATTTACAACAAATCAGATGACAAACCAGTTCGTTTTCCGGTACGTTTTATGACCCTAAACCATAAAACGTTGGTTCATTGAATTAAACAAACCTCAATTCTGCCGATGTTATGTAAAGTGCTTTATAGTTTTTGTAGATCCAGATAGAACCAGATATACGTGCATTACCTACTTGATATACATGAACTAAACGAATCAGGGATAGTGCAGTCATGGTTTAGAGGGCACTTCAAGAAATAATGCATTTGTGAGGTAGTGGAAACTATAAAGTGTAATGCTTGGAAGAGCACGTGATTATAACGATAAAATGAACTTTATTTGATCATAATCGGTTCAGAAAAAGCTGAAATAATAATAAATATATCCGATTGGAATAAATGTGGGACCAACATTTATTCAACAATTTAAAGACAAAATCTATATTATGCTTATACTTTTTCCAAAAAATATCAAAGAGGTTTTTAATCCCTCTATCAAATCATTATTTCAACAAATCTTTACATTCACATTTTTGTTTAAATGGTTAAAACCAATAGGTTTTTAGAAAGCGCCATATTGTGTTGTAATGCATGCTTTTTTAATGATAACATTAAACCTAGCCGTTTGTAAGTTTGTCTACCTTTCGGGCATGGGGGAATTATAACTAATGATTTGTAATGATATGGTGCAAGATTTGGTTACTAACATTCAGTTTGACCTAAACTGTACTATCCCTTTAATGTAATTTAATAGAGTTTCTAAACAAATAAAAACAAACGCGAGTTCTCAGTAATATCCACAAGGTTTTATTTGAACTCGATGAATATCATTCAGCTTACATCGTATGTGAACTACATGAAAACACCGCTAGCTTAGTTCCATGCTTAAAACAATACAATTAGATGTCCTACAAAAGTAGTCTCCAACAAGAATAAGCTGGATTAGCAAATATGGGCCCAGGTGAATACCAAAAAAAAAACACATAACATTATTAACAATATAATTAGATACTAACAAATACTTGGCCGAATGAGTGACGTTTGAAAATTACACGATACATAAATTACGTAATATTGTTATTATGCCCGAGTAATGAGAACAAATGCAAAGAGGTATAGAGTGGTGAAGTGTGATGTCATCTATGACGTCATAAACCCTTTTTTTTAGAATGTTCAAATTTGAACTTCATTTTCAGAAAGAGCATACAACATAATGTCTTAATACTAAAAATCAATTGAATATGTTAAGTATTGGCTGAGATATGCCCATCCGAATGATTTTTGTTTCCAATAGGCAATCAGTGTTATAGTGCACTGACCAGTTCATAACTTTATGAACCAGTGCACTATAACGCTGATTACCCATTGAAGTAAAATTTATTTGGATAGGCATATCTAAATTGTTTTTCGGTATTTAGACATTATTGTTCACGCTCTTTATGAAAATGAAGTTCAAATTTGAAAATTCTAACAAAAGATTTTTATGACGTCATCGCTTCTGTACTCTATTTCAATCATAAATATCTTCAATATGACCAAACAGAAATTAGGAAAACCGAAACCTGCTCCATGTTTCTAATGTTTGACAATAATCTTTCTATCTCCCTTTGAGACCTTTCATGTCAAATGATAATGCCAACATTATAGTTTTCTAGCCCCTCCAGATGATGGAGACCCATTTTCCTCCTTCTTTTCTTCGTGCAAAAATCGTCAGGTAAAAAATCTACGCCCCCACACGCGAAATATTTCTTCCCAAACAGGTTTACTATGGCACTAACGCATAAGATATGCCCGTTTAATTGGAATCGGACGACTTGAATGGAGACTAAAGCGCGCGTATTCAAATCGAGTTACGCATATTATTTGCATACATTACAGAAGCGGTTTATTGACAGTGATTGAGGCAATGCACTTTCTTGTTTACACAATCGGAAGTACCACGAGGATTCATACCATATTGAATAGCAATTAAAGAGAAACAGGACATTGAGAGAACATGGTTGTAAAGAATCATACTGAAACTAAAACAAGGACTACATTGTAATTGGAAAACCAGCTTATCGTACTTGACGTTGATTGTTGTCATATAGGCGTACCCAGGGGGGGGGGGGGGGTTGGGTCGGGGGTTCAACTCCCCCTTTACCACTTGTAGCTGGTCTCAAGACCACACTTGAGCGATCTCGACCATCATTACCGATGGTCTCGGCCTCGAAAATTGAGAGAGTACTTGGTCTCGGCCTCAGAAATTCGGCTGACAAAATAACACCCCCCCCCCCCCCCTTGAAAAAATCCTGGGTACACCAGTTTTTGTTTTAGAGCACTGTGAGTGACACCATGTCAGGGTTCATTTTTCTTCAATTTTGACCCGAACGGCTCGTCAGAGAATTACGGTGCACTTGATGTGGACACCTTTGTTAATGTGCATTCGACTGAATAGCCAAAGCTCCGCCTTGGTCGTAAAAAAGTAGACAGTCAGGCAGTGGCGTAGCACAGATCAAGCAGATAGCGTGTAAAAATAAATGGGTAGTAACCCCCTAGAAAAATGGGTGCGGTTCGTTATTCCGAAGGTTCGTTATTCCGAAGGTTCGTTATTCCGAAGGTTCGTTATTCCGAACACGCAAATTTCCTATACCTGAGTGTTCGTTAATCCGAAAATGAAATAGGGTTCGTTAATCCGAACATTTGTTGCATTATTCCGAAGGTTCGTTATTCCGAAGGTTCGTTATTCCGAAGGTTCGTTATTCCGAAGGTTCGTTATTCCGAAGGTTCGTTATTCCGAAGGTTCGCTATTCCTAAAAATGAAATCGGGTTCGTTATTCCGAAGGTTCGTTATTCCGAAGGTCCGTTATTCCGAGGATTCGTTATTCCGAAGGTTCGCTATTCCTAAAATGAAATCGGGTTCGTTAATCCGAAAATGAATTTGGGTTTGTTATAATGCTATAATTTCATATAAAGAGATAAAATAAACTTAAATGTTTGATTGGTCTGGCCAAGGGAGGGAAAGGGGGAGGGGTATGCTTAATGCAGGCTGTAAATTAAATAAACAAAACACAAACTATAGTATTATAACAAGCCCGATTTAATTTTCGGAATAACGAACCCGATTTTATTTTCGGATCAACGAACCTTCGGAATAACGAACCTTCGGAATAACGAACCCGATTTTATTTTCGGATCAACGAACCTTCGGAATAACGAACCTTCGGAATAACGAACCTTCGGAATAACGAACCTTCGGAATAACGAACCTTCGGAATAACGAACCTTCGGAATAACGAACCTGCGGAATAACTGAACCTTCGGAATAACGAACCTTCGGAATAACGGACTGTAACCAGAAAAATAACCCAAACCCGAAATCTAAGCCCGTTTCCCTTCCACCACATTGCACAAAATACTGTTTAATGCACGATTAAATTCTCAAACAAGATCTGTGGAGGGACTCATTTAATGAAACCGTGGTAATTATGCACCTCCTATGTCACATCACCCTACTACGCCCCGCTCAAAGGCGGAGCTTTGGCTATTTAGTCGATTGCACATTAACAAAGGTGTCCGCATCAAGTGCATCGTAATTCTATGACGAGCCGTTTGGGTCATTCTTTAGCCAATAGGTCAGTCAAAGTTGAAGAAAAATGAACCCTGACATGGTGTCACTTAAAGCGCTCTAAAACAAAAACTACACGACCAAAATTAATGTTCTTGGTATCAATTTTCATTTAGAAAGACACACTATACGATGGACCCATTCATTTCGTTACTTTATTTTGGGAAGTGCCCCGTTCCGTTGTTTCTGGGCCACCCTGTATATTAGTGTGTCAACAGTTATTTGTTTTCTTTGTGGAAAATATATTTACAATTTCTGGTCGATCAAATCATAACACGCTTTCTCAGATACAGTTAATATTAAGCCCGAATTTCCGTTCTAGGTATGCACCAGATTGCACAATTTCAGGTCCAAAAATGAAAAAGATCCCTACCGTGGGAGGGGGGACATCCCTACCGTGGGAGGGGGGACACCACCTCCCACACCCTCCCCCCGCTCAGTTACTTCCTCGCAATGTCTCACTCTCACCTCTGGCTCAAAGTTGGCAACCCTGTGTGTGTGGTTAGGCATGAGCCCCTACACAAACAAATCGTGAGCCCCCTTAGGTATTCCCCCCCCCCCCCCCCCCCCCCAAAATCAAAAACTGTTTCCGGCGCGCCTGCTCGAAAATACAGTAATTACAGCAGTGAACATAAATGCAATCGATCTCATTGCAAGAAAATTCAGTCGTATACTTATATTCATGAAAATTCTCAATATCGATCCTGAGGGGTGTGATAAAACAGATCATACTGAATTAAGTTGAGCATCACATGACAGAGTTCAACTAAATGCCTCGTATTTGACCAAGTCAGGTAATGGAGTGGGCACACGATGCTTGCGACGACCTGCAACAGCCTGCAACAGGACAATAGAACTTATGAAGGGCCGATTATGTTCGAAATAACTGGACGTTACAACAGAATGGAAATATCGCAATAAATTCGGTCTAATTCCCAATTATAGCCATAAATAGGTTTTGTGTATTACATTTAGGCTAAAGTAAACCTAACATGTTATTTACCGTGCTTGATAAGCATCATAAGCCTAGTTTTGGGTTGTCGATCAAACAATAGCACGACTGGTAACGAGGAACGCATGCGCCGTGTGTTCTCTTGCGACGGCAGGTTCCCGTCGCAAGTCTTGTCGCAAGGTTTTTGAACATCAAAAAGTCGGTTCAAAATCCGTTGCGATCAAAACAATAGAGGAGAGAGAGAAAGAGCAAGGTGATTGCGGTGATTGCGGTTATTGCGGTGGCTTCATCTCACCCTATTGACCTATTGAAATTGCATCCATGGCAAATATTCATGGTTTGGTAGACAATACTTAATCCTGAATACTTCAGGCAAGTCTCGTCGCATGCGGTGACCTATTGAAATCGTATCCATGGCAACGATGCATGGTTTGGTAGACAATGATTTATCCTGAATACTCCAGGCAAGCCTCTAGATATTTCTGCATTTCATGAAAAGTTATTTATTCTCATTACATACCCTTACCAATAATGAAAGGGAGGTGTTCAACCGACATATTTGTATTATCATTATTGGGATTGGCATCCACATGACAACGACCATGACAACGATTCTCTTTCATGTCCCACAGTTATTATTTTTGTTGTTTTTCTACCTTGTTTACCGCGGTAATTTATATTTGGCCTATTGGAGGTCTTTGTATATGAGCTAATTAAGAGCCAAAAGCTTGCACCACGTCCTATGTTTATATTTTGCAACATTTGTCTTTGCTATGGCTCCATACTCAGGCTAATTTCATATAAGCTTGGTGCACCAATAGGGTACCCACCGCTAGCATGCTCCTCAGGGAGTAGAGGATGTGTACAATGCGGGTCTGACGCTTAGAGGCTATTATAGGCGCTATATAATACGAACTACTATTATTATTAATTATTATTAAATAATATTATTATTATAATTAACAATATTACTATTATAATTATTATTATTAGTAGTAATAGAAGTAGTAGTAGTATTGGTAGTAGTAATAGTAGTAATTTGTGCATCAAGACCATATCAATATAAGAGCAGAGAGATATTAACGCTCATCCTTGAATTGCGGAACATTTTGTGAGTGTTTATATTGTACATCTGCAGTGAGTTTGTACAGGGCGGTGATGTATTACAGACTTTGGCAAAATCCGCCTTTCATATGTGCACGTGACCAATCGCAAGCTGTTGCAGGTCGTCGCAAGTATCGTGTGACCACTCCATAACATGTTATCGATGAATTATTTACACACACACACACACACACACACACACACACACACACACACACACACACACACACACACACACACACACACACACACACCCACAAACACACAAACACACTCGTATTTACTTACTCGTGGATTCGGTGGTTAATTGACACAGTGAAACGTTTGCCCAAAGTACTACGAGCAAAATTAAAGCAGAACATTTTGCTGAACTTTGAGGCAGTAGAAACTCCATTGCACTACCAGCACCAAGAATAGCTTCTGTTGAAATGCAATATCTTTATGTCCGTCAGTTTCTGCACTTCATGGTAATATCCTGTTCGATATCAGTTCACCGCGACGCTAACCCTAGACGAATATATACACGCACTTGCTAATATCCAATGGCATTGTAATACTGGCAGCTTTTGGAACGTTTCCGATTGTTCGGCACAATACTCCAACACACAGGTCGCATATAATAATAATAATAAACAGTTTTTATATAGCGCATATCACATTGCCGAAGCACGTCTCTATGCGCTTGTATTATTACCCTGGTCGTTACTGGTACAGTTCAAACCCGCACAATTATTATTATTACTAGCTGTACCCGCGGAAATCCGCGGGTTTTTGTGAGAGAGAGGCGATGATGACATAACGATACTTTAAATCTTTACTATTCCCAGAGTCATCATTTAAATAGTATAAGACAAAATAAACACGGGCGACTCAATCCCGTCCCACAACCCGTCGTTGGACGGGGCCCCGACGCATTAGGGTCCCGTCAAACGATATCTGGCCAATGTGATAGACATATGCACACTATCACGGTGGTGTGGTAGCTCATTTTTCAATCTAGTTGGGTGAACAATTATAAACACATATTTGGGTAGATTCAAGCATAACCGTATTTAATTTGCAGAGGTACTGCACTATGGGATCATTTTTTACAATAGTCTTTTAAAACCGATTTGACAGAATCTGTCTTTCATTTTGTGTTTCTGTCCGTAATTCTAGCATTCATTTCTGTAAATGTGTATGTGTATACTATTGGAAGTGATTTTAGTGACTTGTACATTCCACAAAAAATTAAGAGAACAGTCGTTTACTTTATTAAATATGTTTTATAACTCTTTAAAACGTCACGAAAAGCAGCAGGCTGAATTGTCGTATGGACGCTGTGCAGATATTGGGCCCCCTACGTCGGCGGTGAAATCTAAGTGCTGTTTGGTGCTTCGGCTAGAATGCCTACGCGCATTCTGTGACACTGGCTTGTAGCTTTATGGCGGTCCTACTAATCACCGCGAACACCGTGAATCACTACGAAGCACTACGAAATCACTACTAAGCACTACTAAGCACTACGAAGAGCAAAAAGATAGCATTTGGAGCGCATGTAGAAGTAGATGAGCAAAAATGCAAAGTGATGTTCACCAACTCCTTGCACTTGTACACTGTTTCGACGATCAATTGGATAATTCAACATCTGAACACTTCAATCGTAAATATCATTTTAACGAAAGGGAAAGTCTGGCAGCTACCATAGTCTACCTCTACGTGCGCGCATTAAACGTAGTTTTTAGTACAGGGCGCTCTTCGCAGTGCAATCTTCGTCTTCGTAGTGCCTCGTAGTACTGCGAAGACATGCTCTTCGCGGTGCTTCGTAAGGGTATCGTAGTGCTTCGTAGTGTGCTTAGCAGTGCTTCGCAGTGCTTCGCAGTGCTTCGCAGTGCTTCGCAGTGCCTAGTACTGATCCTTGGCGATTAGTAGGACCCGCTTTATGGTATATAAAAACCAATTTAAAAGTGGTTAAGAATCATTTTAAAACTTGGTTTATACAAAGAAAACAATATTTCTCGACATCTGATACGCATGAAATCCAACAAATATAAGCAAGTATTTTAAATAAATGTATTAAACATCACGTCGAATACAATCCAGAATTCATACACGAAATATAGGATTATGGGACCGAACGGCGCTTGGAATTGGTGCATCATTCCCGGCCCGACGCCGACGGAGGCGGTCTACAGACTCTAATACACTCGTGAGACTTGCTGTACACGGTACATGTGACTGGGTATAGGCAGAATCGGGACAGAAACACTCCCGTCAATCAGTCATTTCCTTCCTTATTCCAAAAAAAAAAATTATACTGTTGTACTCACCAGATGTGATTGATTTTCTCACCTAACTTTGCAGATCGTTCAGGATTCCCCGGTCAAAATATCGCGTCATGTTGGCCCTAGATATCCCAGTTTTTAAAATGGGAATAAATATTTCTCTCCCTGTTTCTCTTTTCAGTTCATGCACAATATACAAACACCGATTATTATTGGCCGATACTATTCATTGGTGGTAAACTATGAATAATGGTTCAAGTATTTGACAATATTTGAATACACTTGAATCTACAATGGAATCACCGATGTAAATCGAAATGCATGGCGAGAGTAGAAAGGATTTGAGCTTTTTTAACCGTGGGCGATTGTTGTGGTCACCGTACCGTCACACTACCGTCACACACAGGCATGTAAAGGGCCGGTCACATTTACGGTAGTGGACGTAGTTGAACGTAATGGAGGCTAACGTAGTTAACGTATTGGAAGATAGTTGAACGTACCGGCATCCGTCCCGTACCGTGTTTGTCCGTGATGCTAACTTGGTATTAACTCGGGTGAACCGTGATCTTCGATTTAATTTGTTAACATGTTCAAAAGAGCGGTACGTTAAAGCCATCCGTGATGCTAACGTACTAAACCGAAGTATAACGTAGTCTAACGTACTTCTTAACGTACTCCAACGTACCCTAGCGTACCCTAACGTACTTTACCGTGTACAAAACCAGCATCAGCACTCTTGGTCTAGGCATGTTTCAGCAAAAAAATTAGACTAATTTCACAGAACATACACTGTTTGAAAAACAAGCGAACAATGGCTGTACCACGCCGCAGGCTGGCTGCATACTCCGTGCGGAGTTTCTAAATTGTATGTAGTGACGTTCTTAAGCGTAGTCTAGCGTAGTGGCTACCGTAGTCTACCGTACTCAAGCGTAGTCAGACGTACCACTCCGTACCTGTCCGTGAGCGAGCTGCACCAGAATTAGCTCAGTCTACCGTAGTTTATCGTACTTGAACGTATTTATCTGTACTATTATGTGGCTCATCACCGTACCTGAACGTAGTTCAACGTAATTTAACCTAGTTTAACGTACTTACACCACGTCTAACCCACATTAAATTACCCTACGGATCACTACGTCCACTACCGTAAATGTGATCGGTCCTTTAACCATTCGTGTTTTTAAATGTAGGTTTCGACAATCAAGAAAACCAGTGATCGGCGCTAGACTAAACTATTAGCGTAGTCTAGCGTAGTGGCTACCGTACTCTACCGCACTCAAGCGTAGTCAGACGTACCACTCCGTACCTGACCGTGAGCAAGCTGCACCCATATTACCGTAGTCTGGCGTAGATTATCGTACTTTAACGTACTTATCCGTACCCTTCTGTGCCTCATCACCGCATCACCGTACCTTAACGTAGTTCAACGTTGTTTAACCTAGTTTAACGTACTTACACCATGTCTGACCCTGTGGATCACGTTGAACTACGGTATATCTAGCAACTCCACACGGAGTATAACAGCCGGCAGTGTGGTACGGCCATTGTACGCTTGTTTTTTAAACGGAGCAAGTCTGTGAATTTTTTGGCTGAAACATGCCTGGACCAAGGAGGTCAAGAATTCTAAGAAGAGTGCTGATGCTGGTTTTGTACGTTAGAGTACGCTAGAGTACGTTTAAGTACGTTAAGAAGTACGTTAGACTACGTGAGACTACGTTATACTACGTTATACTTCGGTTTAGTACGTTATAGCATCCCGGATGCCTTTAACGTACCGCTCTTTTGAACATGTTCAAAAATTAAATCGAAGATCACGGCTCCCCCGAGTTAATACCAAGTTAGCATCATGGACAACTACTGTACGGTCCGAATGCCGGTACATTCAACTACCTTCAACTACGTTAGCCTCCACTACGAACTTCCACTACGTCCACTACGTACATGTGACCGGCCCTTCAGAGGAGTATGTCAATTAGTAAAATGTTCCCCTTATGTTTTGTATTATTTTGTGTCCAATTATTAGGGGGGACATGCACCTACATGGATTTTAAAACATACGCTTTGCCTACTGGATTGATTGCAGTACATCCAATGATCGGGGTATATAATAATATCAATGTAATGCGGCGTTCCCACTGTCGTGCGATCCGTTACGAACGCCACGATTGGCCATTCGTAGCTGATCGTGGAACTTCTCTGAAATTTCAGGTTTGGATACGAGGTGATGCGAGTCGATACGTTCTGGTGCGATTTGGTGCGCTTGGATGCGATATGGTCACGATTGGTCAATATCAGGTGACACGATCTGTCACGACTGACCTAATGATCTGATAATATATGATACGATCACCACGATTACTCCCACGATCAGCTACGAATGGCCAATCGTGGCCATGGTAACTAATCGCACAACAGTGGGAACGCCGCATAAGCGCTTGGAGATGTTTATCAATCATATTAGGCGCTATATAAATCGTCTATACCATTACTACAGTGTGATCATGACATGAGCACTTTGATGACGACTATACACATAATAACCACATACTAATTAGGGTGCGGCAATGAATAGGCTGCCGCAAACCAGCAACTATAACTCATATGGGTTGATCCCGACACCCGAGATAAGAGACATATTTATCAAAGTGAAACTTCGATCTATTTACTAGAAGGGATATTGTACTTTTTCGGTACTTAGAACGAATCGGATCTACTTCTACTTAATGAATAACACACCAGTTCGTTTTGTTTACTTAACTTGTCACGATATCCGGTTTTATGACCCTAATATTATAAACCCTAAAACGTTGTTTCATTGTATTAAAGTTAAACATCCTCAATTCTGCCGATGTTGATGTTTATATAAAGTGCTTTATAGTTTGTGTAGAACCTCCAGATATACGTGCATTACCTATTTGATATACATGAACTAAACGAATCAATTAAATGGAAAGTGCAGTCATGGTTTAGAGGGCGCTTCAAGAAATAATGCATTTGTGAGGTAGTGGAAACTATAAAGTGTAATGCTTGGAAGAGCACGTGATTATAAAGATGAAATGAAGTTTATTTGATCATAATCGGTTCAAAAAAAGCTGAAATAATAATAAATATCCACAAGGTTATATTTGAACTCAATGAATATCATACAGCTTTACATCGTACATCTTTAAATCTAAAGTGAACTACATGAAAACACCGCTAGCTTAGTTCCATGCTTCAAACAATACAATTAGATGTGCTACAAAAGTAGTCTCCAACAAGAATTAGCTGGTTTAGCAAATATGGGCCCATGTGAATACCAAAAAAAGAGAACATAACATTATTAACAATATAATTGGATACTAACAAATACTTGGCCGAATGAGT
>JBAMJV010012200.1:0-86138 GCA_037951105.1 Echinarachnius parma
AACTTGCAAACTGCCAACAACAAGCATTTATGTCATCCATCATGATCATAATCTTATTATGTCGATTTGTAGTTCCATTACTTATTTTGTTTTTGGTAAATTGTCTATTCACTTCGCAGCAAGCCAAATCGCTATATGTTGTTTGCATAATATGAGGGTCGCTATTCATAATTCGAAATGATGGTCGCTATTCATAATGTAAGAAGAGGGTAGTTATACATAAACCGCAATGAGGGTCGTTATTCATGAAAACGAAATGAGGGTTGCTTTTCATGTGATGATTACGATTTCGCTCACGATTACGATTATTGATCCTAATTACAGTGATCCAAGGGTATACTAAAAGAACATATTTTTGCGGGGAGGGCGGGCCAAGTGGTGTAGCGTGGTCTGACTGATCGGGGTGGGGGGGTGATCACTTAAGGTATTGGGGCAACCTTTTTTCTTCATTTGTTCAGAAATGTTTGGGCAAATTATTCGGGAATGGGGCCCGTGCTAACCACTCCCCCTCCCCCCCCCCCCCCCCCCCCCCAAGGTAGCTACGCAACCGCCATGGGCGTGAAAATTATCCAGTATTTCCCTCTTTTATGAATAGTTTGTTTCGTTATTTTATGTTCTCCAGTTCGCTATTATTTTATCTTTCCTCTCATTTTCATGTCGTTAATTTGCCTTATTCCCCCCCCCCCCCCCGTGTTTAACCTGCCTATAAATTAACATATGAAAAGCGACCATCATTCCGTTATAGGAACAGCGACCCTCTTCTTATTTTACGAATAGTGACCGTCATTTCGTATTATGAATAGCGACCCTCTCCTTATATAACAAAAAGCGACCCTCATTTTATATCATGAATAGAGACTCTTTTCATCGATTATGAATACCGGTCATTAGGAATAATGATCCTTATGAATAATGACCCCTTTTTCAAATCATTGATAGCGGAATGAATAGAGGACTTTATGAATAGCGGTCCTTATGAATAGCAAGCGGATTACGTTAAGACATGCATGTTTGTGACCGGCTTATCGCATTCATGATACAGAAATACAGAAATGGTGCTCGTAATTTAAAATCATGGAATACATTGTAAAAGTCAAAGACCAACTCATTCTTTCCTTCATATAAACATAAATATATTTCAGTAGGATACATTATTGCTTGCACTCTTATCGCAGATTCAGAAGTTGACATTACAATATCCTTATGGCATGGACGAGATGGACAAGATGGATCTGGTATCTTCAAGACATCTCGCATCCTGGATCTGCAAGATGCCACACCTGACAGAACTGCATATGGATGGTATTCGTGTACATAAAACGTTCTTCAAGACAGCAAACAAGATAGCGTCACCATCACATGTAAGTCAATATTACAATGTATGGCACTATAAATTCAATTTGTGTGGTAATGTACAACGTTCAGAAATCCACAATCAACTAAGGTAAAATGTGCAATCAGTTCATGCAATTTTCACTTTGTCGGTAGTTGCAGTCATGTAAATTACTTGTTTGGTCTCTGGCATGTGCAATCTTAAATAAACAAAATCCCTCAACATGTCTGATATCATACGATATACATTCTTCAATTATTTTAAACATAGGAACACTGACCAGAATGAACAAAGAAAATAGGGTTTCCCCGATATTCGAACCCGAGACCTCCGGATTTCTAGAATGTCATGGAATTATATTTTATTGAAAATGAGCAAAGAAAATAGGCATCGTAGGAAATCGAACCCGAGACCCCCGGATTTCTAGACCGATGCCCAGCCACAGAGGCCCTTGAATGGATATAGCAGGTCTCGGGTTCGATTCCCGGCAAATTTCTAATCAGTTTCCTTTATATTTGAATTAAAACTGTATTTGCACAGATGAGGCAATAATCTGAAGAAGAAAAATCAGCATTGGCAAAATTGCCTTGCGCATATATACATTAATATAGCTGGTAGATTAATTGACTAACAGTTACAAGGAATGACGATTCATTTAAACTGTTATTTGTGTCTTTAGTATGTCAATCCCATCATCGTATACAGTATTAAACCATTGTAAAATGAACATAGAGATATTCTTTAAAAATCAATGCCATGCCTGACCATGCATCTGACCCCGGTACCGTCATTTTCCTTATCGTAATGTGCCCTACATAAGTATCAAGGTAGGAATGTTGAGAAGTACAAGGAAGAATGGCCGAGTCATGAACTACAAACGATGGTCGTTCTGACCAGTAGGTCTATATTCTGACCAAAGAAGGTAAGACGTGCTATAAGAGCACTAAATTGTGCAGATAGCCAAGTAGTCATGTGGAGGGAAATTGTTGAACTCTCGAGCCCCCGAATTTACAGACAGTGTATTAAACTATGAATAAAGCGACACCGATTACGGTCATTCCTTTCATTACATTTCCCCCATCCAATATTTCCCGCTCTTAGGTAATTTTGGTTCCTTATTTTATACTCTCCAGTTCGCTATTGTTGTCTCTTTCCTCTCATTTTTATGTCGTTAATTCACCTCACCCCCCCCCCCCCCCCCCCCCCGCATTGTGCTTGACCTGCTTAAAAATTCGATATTTTATTCATATGTTTACCGGCCGGGGGACATTTATACTTTTTAGAAAAATACAGAAAATGCTTATAGACTACTTTGAAAACAATCTAAATAGGTTTTTCAATAGTTCTTGATGATATCTCAATTGAATCATTATTTCAACAAAACATTAAATGCACAATTTTGTATGAAAAAAAAAGGCTAAAACCAATTAGTTTTTAGAGGGCGCGCTCTTGAGTTGTGACGGCTCTTTTTTAAAATGATAACAGGGTTTTTACTTAGTCGTTCGTTATTTTGTATACCTTTCGAGCATGGTGGAGTTATAACTATTGGTTTGTACCGTAATGATGCAGGTTTTGGTTACTAAAATTAAGTTTGACCAATGCTCAACTATTCCTTTAAGTTTAAGACATGTATGTTTGTGACTGGCTTATCGCATTCATGATATAGAAATACAGACACGGTCCGCGTAATTTACAATCCTGGAATACATCGTAAAAAGGCAAATCCCAACGCTTTCTTCCCTTTATATCAACATAAATATATTTCAGTTGGATACTGTATTGCTTGCACTCTTATCGCAGATTCAGAAGTTGACATTACGATATCTTTATGGCATGGACGAGATGGATCTGGTATCTTCAGACATCTCGCATCCTGGATCTGCAAGATGCCACACCTGACAGAACTGCATATGTATGATATTCGTGTGCATAAAACGTTCTTCAAGACAGCAAACAAGATAGCCTCATCATCACATGTAAGTCAATATAACAATGTATGTCACTATAAATTCAATTTGTGTGGTAATGCAACGTACAGAAATTCACTATCAGCTAAGGTAAAATGTGCATCAGTGCATGTAATTTTCACTTTGTCTGTAGTTGCATTACAATAATATGAATTACTTTGTTGGTATCTGATATGTGCGATCTTAAAGTGATACATGTAAAGTGTCAGATATTGCACAAAATGACATTTGAGACCTCAATCCTATATCAATATCATTGTAAAATACAATTGAAAGATTTGTGAAAATTTGAAAGAAAACGAACACTGTTTACCTAGTGAAAAAACGAATATTGAGTTCATATTTTATCACGGAATACTGATGGCCTGCCGTAGATAAGTTGCAGTAATACTCATCCGTTTGATCTTGACGATATCCGCGGCCGTGTATACAGACGGTACGGAATTCATGGAATTTGCGCGCGGTCGGCTCAACACAGTCGGGTCGGGAACTTTCCCACGCGCGCTGGCCGGACGTGTTCAGCTACGGCAATTGTTCTTTTTATCAAAAGCGTTAGGAACGCTTTTGAAATAATAATTTTCAATGATAAATATCTTCATACTAAAGGGACATTTGACAAAATCTGACCCTATTTTATTCTTCTCTTACCATAGCTAAACAACACGGCAGAAGAGAAACGAGGAAGCTCCAAGTATTTTTCGTGGAGTTAGACACTTTACAGGCATCACTTTAAACTAGCATAATCCCTCAACATGTATAATATCATACATTATACATTCTTAAATTATTTTAAACATAGGAAAATTGACCAGAATGAACGAAGAACATAGGGCTTCCCCGACATTCGAACCCGAGACCTCCGGATTGCTAGAATGTAATATAAATTATATTATAATAAAAATGAGCAAAGATATAGGCCTCGCAGGGAGTCGAACCCGAGACCTCCGGATTTCTACACCGGTGCTCAAACATCGGGCGACAGAGACACTTGAATGGATATAGCGGGTCTTGGATTCGATTCCAGGTGAAGCCTATTTTCTTTGCTCATGTTTATTCATTAAACATATTTCTAGTCAGTTTCCTTTATATTTAAATAAAAAAGTATTTGCACAGATCATAATCAATTCAGGCAATAATCTGAAGACAAAATTGTACTTGCAGTGGTCAATTTGGAAAATAATTCGTTTTTATGTATATTCAATTTCGTACAGTCAGCCGGGTGAATTTCGTTATTTGGCGATCTAAACACAACAAAAAAAGTAACTTCCCCCCTAGGCAAAATTGCGTCACTTTTTAAGAAATAGGGTTTGAGTAACATAACTTGGCAGGAATGTTTCTATAATAATTGGCTAACGTCTCTGTGAAAATGAATTTGATCCGCCATGCCATTCATGAGTGAGCACACATTAAAGGAAAAATGTCACTTTTTAAAAGTCACAAGAGTCAAAAAATGAAAATTCTGCCTTTGATGTGTGGTCACTCATCCATGACTGGACAGACCAATTTCATTTTCACACATAAGTTAGTCAATAAATGTAGAAACAATCCTGTCGAGTTATTTTACTCAAAACTTTTTCGTTAAAAAGTTATGTTATTTGATTAAGGGGGACTTATATTTGTGTTGAGAATAATTGATCAGTATTGTTGGAATAAGTAAGTCTCCTCCTTATTAGAATAACATAACTTTTTAACAAAAATGTTTTGAGCAAAATAACTCGGCAGGATTGTTCCTACACTTATCGACTAACTTCTGTGTGAAAATGAAATTGGTCCATCGAGTCATGCATGAGTGAGCACACACAAAGGACAACGCGTGACTCAATGGACCAACTTTATTTTCACTGAGAAGTTAGTCACAAAGTGTAGGAACAATCCTGCCGAGTAATTATGCTCAAAACAAGTTCGTCAAAAAGTGACGCCATTTTGATTAGGGGACTCACTTTTGTTGTTGTGTTTATGAATCATGCACGCTTTTGTAATACACACACAAAAAAAGTAAGTCCCCCTAATCAAAATGGCGTCACTTTGACAAAAATGTTTTGAGCAAAATAACTCGGCAGGATTGTTCTACAATTTGTGACTAACATCTGAGTGAAAATGAAGTTAGTCCATTGAGTCACGCATGAGTGAGCACACAAAATGCAAATCTTTCCTTTGATGTGTGCTCACTCATGCATGACTCGATGGACCAATTTCATTTTCACACAGAAGTTAGTCAATAAGTGTAGGAACAATCCTATCGAGTATCAATTATGGCCATCGATCGCGAGTAGACGTGTTTTTATCTGTGCTCCGCCGACCATATACAGTCAATAGTAAAAGCGGTATAGAACAGTAATGCCGGGCGATACTCGAATCAATCGAAGCAAGGGTGAGGGCCAGCCCGACGAACGCCCGAGACGAAAGTGCAAAAAAGACCCCAAAACTGCCGCGGAAATTCTCAACGACGAATGCGACGATCAAGATCAAGATCAAGATATATCTACAGCAATAAAGGAAGCCATCGGAGAGCTACTGACTGACGATTCATTCGTCAACAAATTCGTTGACGCTATACGCGATAAAAATTATTGCCGTTATACACGAACCACTGTGCGCCGAAATAAAGCAATCGCTCGACTTCGACATCGAGTCTCGAGACGCCCGAATTGTCGCGCTTGAAAAGGAGGTGGAGGAGCTGAAAGCAGAGAAAATCTTGGCGCTGCGAGACGAGATGAAGGAGGTGAGAGGGGCAATGGATGACATCGAGCAGTACTCACGAAGAAACTGCCTGATATTCTCGGGGGTGGAAGAGAGACAAGGAGAAAACACAACCGAGCTGATACGTGAAACCTGCCGTCGAGATCTCGGCATCGAAGTCAACGCAGCTGACGTTGACCGGAGTCATCGTCTTGGACCATCCCGACCAGCTGGTGAACTTCAGGACATGAGATCAACGACGGCGAGAAAGGGGAGAAACATCATCATCAATTTCACGAACTATTGCGTTCGTGAGCGAATCTACGCTGCTCGAAAAAAGCTCAAGAACGCAACATTCACTCACCGAGTGTTCATCAATGAAAACCTCACCAAATCCAGAACAAATCTGTTCTGGAAAATCAGGAAGGCGACGAAGAACACCGAACATCAAGTCTGGACCCAGGATGGTGTCGTCGTCGTTAAGACACCCAGCGGCGGACGCATCAAGGTAACCAGAGAAAGCCATTTATCTAGACTGACCGATTTAGAATTTTGAAACTTTCAAACATTCCTAAAACTGTAAAAGAACTTTTAAAAAGAACACTCAAATTTATCTTTAAATGTATATTGAAATCGTTAATATTCATTGTTGATTTGTCGTGATTGTAGAACCATTGTATGATGTGCTAATATTTTATAGATGAAGTGCAATTTGTGTTTAAAAAGTGTAAAAAAGAATCAACTGAAATATATTTGCTCATGTGGATCATTATGTCATGCAATATGTATTGAAGACAATTTAATCTCTACACCCTGGATATGCCAGAATTGTTTATCTAGCACTTTCCCGTTTAATGACATTGTCGACGATACTCAGTTTAAATTAACACTTCGTTCCTTTTTTCATATAAATAATTCAAGTACAAGTGCCTTGAAATTTGAAAATGTGCAGTTTGATTTATTCTCATTAAATGAAATATCTTGTCCCCCATTAGATAATCACATATCTGAATGTAAATGTTAGTTTAGTGATTCTTTTAATGAAAAACTGCATTTTAATGACAAAAGCTCTAAATTTTCTTTGTTTCATTTAAATGCACGAAGTCTGTCATCAAAACTCTTCTGAAAGTTCAAGACTATATACACACACTCGATCATGAGTTTATAATATACGCTTTTACTGAAACATGGTTTAGAGAAGAACCTCATTCTTTTTTTAATCTTCCAAATTATACCCTAGTACAAAAACATCAATTAAACCGAGTTGGTGGAGGTGTGTGTATGTATGTCACGAACAGTGCTTCTTTTAGGCCGAGGCCGGATCTTGACGTTTGTACATTAACGATTGATACGCTTTTTATTGAAATTGTTGAAGAAGGGAAGAATATAATTGTTGGAACTGTATATAAATCCCCTGATACATGTGGAAGGGACTTTAACGACCTACTTGAACAATGTCTATGTAAAATTGGTAAAGAAAATAAGCAGTGTTATATAACTGGAGACTTTAATTTTGATTTGATTAATCACTCTTTACATTCTGATACCAATGCATTCATCAATACAATGTACTCGTTCTCCTTCTTCCCACTTATCACAAAACCAACCCGTGTAACAACAATATCCTCCACATGCATTGATAATATCTTTACAAATGTCCTGGATAAACCGATTTTGCCAGGTATTCTTTATTCTGATCTTTCAGACCACTTCCCCGTATTCCAGATAACATATTCTATGCCTACAAAGTACATTCACAATTGCAAGTTGACTTTAATGCTTTAATAGAGGAATTAGCTGCAAAAGACTGGTCCATTGTTATTACCAACCATTATGTCGATGAGGCTTATAGTATATTTTTGGGGACCTTACAGGAGATTATTGATAAACACTCTAGAAAATTGCCCCATTCAAAAAAGAAAAGGAAAACTCCAAAAAAGCCCTGGATTACAAAGGCTATACTTAAGTCTATAAATAAAAAGCAACGCTTATACAGAACCTTTTTAAAGTCGAAAACCCCAGCCCAAAAGAAGAAGTATACTACTTTTAGAAATAAACTTAATTCCATTATACGCGAATCTCGAAAGGCTCATTTTGTACACAAACTTGAGTTGAACTTTAATAATCTTAAATGTACATGGAAGATTTTAAATGACCTGCTTGGAAAATGTCGGTCTAAATTACCCACTTTTATAAGAGCCCAAAACTATAGCCAATGTGTTTAATTCTTATTTCGTAAATTCCGGAGGTTTTAGTAATTCCCAATCAATTGGATCTTTCTTTGACTATTTAACTACAGGTAATATTCACTCATTTTTCCTTCTACCAACTGATGGATATGAAATTTTGAAAGTGGTTAAGCAATTGAAAAGTAAACATTCGTGTGGAGTCGATGGGATCTCTCCTTTTTTTTGTAAAGAAGGTTATTCATTGTATCATTGAACCCTTGACCCATATTTTTAATTTGTCATTTTTACTTGGTGTATTTCCCGATGACATGAAAGTTTCGAAGGTTATCCCTGTACACAAAAAGGGTGATATTCATGATGTATCTAATTATCGGCCCATCTCGCTTTTATCCCCATTTTCTAAGATATTGGAAAGATTAATGTACAATAGGTTATATATATTTTTGCAGAAATATTCCATTTTAATACCTGAACAGTTTGGATTTAGACCAAATTATTCAACCGAATCAGCCTTACTCTATACATCTGAATTGCTTTATAAATTGTTTGAATGTAATGAGATTGCCGTGGGTGTGTATATTGATCTTAGTAAAGCTTTTGATTGTTTAGACCACCAGATTTTATTACGCAAATTGAATTTCTATGGAATTAGGGGTACCCCGCTAAACTGTTTCACAAGTTATTTGTTAAATAGAAGGCAGTTCGTTGAGTATAATGGAGTACATTCTGATATAATGCAGATAGAGCAAGGGGTTCCACAGGGAAGCATTCTGGGTCCGTTACTTTTCCTATTATTCATAAACGATATTGTTAAGTCTTCTAAAATGTTACATTTTATTTTATACGCCGATGACACTAATGTATTTCTTTCACATACTGATATTGATGAATTGATGTATCAAGTAAATCAAGAATTGGACAAAGTTTTAAAATGGTTTTATGCGAATAAGTTGCGAGTCAATCAATCCAAAACAAAATTCATGATTTTTAATTTTAAGGACAGATGTAAAAACACACTTTATGATGTTAATTTGAAACTAGATGAAATTGATGTTGAACAAGTTCTAAATGCGAAATTTCTTGGAGTCACTATTGATAATAAATAGACATGGGAAAAACACATTGAGTCAATCTCTAAAAGGGTCAGTTCTAATATTGGTGTCATGGGTAAATTACGAATTGTCCTACCGCAGAAGTCATTGGTTACTTTGTATAATGCAATTATATATCCATATCTATCATATTGTAACTTAGTATGGGGAAGAACATTTGACAAATTTTTGAAGCCATTATTTATATTACAGAAACGTGCCATACGGTTATGCTGTAACGCACAATACAGGGCGCATACCTCTCATTTGTTTAAATCTCTAAAATCACTCAAACTGCCAGATGTTATTTCCCACAATACCTCGTTATTTATGTATAAGTCTAAGCATGCTATGTTACCACCCATCTTTAATGATCACTTTTGTTTAAATTATGATGTACATTTATTGAATACCCGGAATAGAGATAATTTTTACTTACCAAGATTCCGTTCTTCTTTTATGCAACATAAATCAATTAGATTTCAGGGACCTGTAATTTGGAACACACTAAATTATGTATTAAAGGGTGAAAAGAGCTACAACCTTTTAAAAAATAGACATAAACAAGCGATACTCGAGACTTATTGAATTCACAAAATTAGCATTCTTGTAAAAATAAGAATTATATATTAATTAAAATGATGTATCTAGATAGACACTTTTAGCTATAGAATAGCTGTTGAATTTAGAATGTAAGTTATTCAAAGTATTGTTTTAGTTTTTAGTTTTTAGTTGTTATTGTTTTAGTTTTTAGCTTAATTAAGGGGCTGCTGATATACAAGTTTCTACTTTATAGCTACCCCGGCATATGTATGTACATGTATAATTGTATGACTCACCATTATTGTATATGTATTATATTTTATGATGCCGAATAAATGTTAATTGAATTGAATTGAATTGAAGTGAATTTTGCTCAAAACATTTTTGTTAAAAAGTTATGTTATTCTAATCAGGAGGAGACTTACTTTTTTGGTTGAGTTTATTCCAACAATACTGATCAATTCAACTCAACACAAAAATAAGTCCCCCTTAATCAAATAACATAACTTTTTAATGAAAAGGTTTTTAGCAAAATAATTCGGCAGGATTGTTCCTACATTTATTGACAAACTTATGTGTGAAAATGAAATTGGTCCGTCGAGTCATGGATGAGTGACCACACATCAAAGGTTAAATTTTCACTTTTTTACTCTTGTGCCTTTTGAATAGTGACATTTTTCCTTTAATGTGTGCTCACTCATGCATGGCATGGCGGATCAGGTTCATTTTCACGGGGACGTTAGCCAATAATTTTAGAAACATTCCTGCCAAGTTATGTTGCTCAAACCCTATTTGTTAAAAAGTTACGCTATTTTGATTAGGGGGGAAGTTACTTTTTTTGTTGTGTTTATTTCAATAAATTCAATTTAAAGCACAATAAAATATAAATCAGCATTGTCAAAATTGCCTTTCGCAAATAAGATAGCTGGTATATATTGACTAACAGTCACAAATAGTGGTCATTCATTTCAACTGTTCTTTGTGTCTTTAGGATGTCAATCCCATTATCCTATACAGTATCAAACCATTGTAAAATTAACATAGAGATATTCTTTAAAAATCAGTGCCATGCCTGACCATGCATCTGACCCCCGCGCTGTCATTTCCCCGATTGTAATGTGGCCTACATATCAAGGTAGGAATGTTAAGAAGTATACAAGGAAGAATGGCCGAATAATAAACTACAAACGATGGTCTTTCTGGCCAAGGAAGGTAAGACGTGCTATAAGCTAAATAGCCAATTGGTCATGTGAAGGGACATCTTTGAACTCTCGACCCCCCCCCCCCCCCCCCGAATTTACAGACAATGTAGTAAACTATGAATAAAGCGACACTGATTCTGGTCATTCATTACATTATATTTACCCTAAATATAATACTTCGATCATTACTCTCGTGCGAAAACTAATTTTACATTACTCATTCAAAGTCATTCATATTAGTTCACGTGTGGCGGTATCATAACATATTTCGGGTCATTCGAAATTGTATGAATTCATGTCTTACATGGACAATTACAACTTATCTGAAATCCTTATCTCTTATAATTGTTATGACAAGTCGGAGTACCCTTTTTATTTGTCACTCTTTGTTAGTACAAGTAGTTCATCATTTATGTATAACTAATTGTAATGGCCTAAACATTAACCGGTGCATGAATTTTTTTAGTAAATATATCACGATGAACATTACAATGTTTATTAAATGAGAGACTAAATAACCAGAACAGGGTGATCTTTAAGATTTGTTAAAGGGATCCATTACCTTTGTCAAATTTAGAAATATGAAATGCAGATAACGGAACACTAACATATGTGAATATGACACTTTATTGTCCCAAATGCTTGATCCTTATTTTATGGCATTTAATGCATCGTGTATAAAGTATTAAAGGGACTTAGTAACATTGTCCCAAAAAAAATCCTCCAAATCCAATTGGAATTCTAGAGGTTCCTCATACCTAGTTGTATACGTATTAACAATAAAATCATTGGACTGTTCCGGTTTTTCAAATTTCCCTTTCGTTAAAGGCCCAGTCCCATACTGACGATTTTCACGGCGAATCGCACGATTTGACATTCGTCGAGAAAATCGCTTAGGTCGTGTTGCATCGTGTTACATCGTATCGGTTCTTCCCCCAAAACCGTTGAGCATCGTGAAGAAAATCGTGAAAGCGGAGCCAAAATCGCCGTCTTCAACTGTTCAAAACAATCGCCACGCCACGACGATTTTCACCAAAAATCATTGTATTTATCGTTGCATATTCGTGTCAAGTCGTTCCACATCGTTGCAATTCGTTGCGACTCGTATCGCTTCGTTGTGAAGATCGCCGCTTTCCGTTTTTGAACTGACCATGGGCGTAGAGACTTACGTAATACCTATTCATTACGAGGGGGGGTGAATGAATAGATCATCCCCCTGTTGAATGGTATCAATAACAGATCTACGCCCGTGGAACTGACTCAAGCAAGTCCGATTGTTCATATTGTGCACTGCCCGATTGTTCTATGAAAAGAATGTGAGGAAATCGTTGCGACATGGCGATAGTTTTGAACCGGTTCAAAACATTCGTTGTGCTAACACGATTCATGGCGTTCTTCGCGATGCGCAACGGTTCGAAAAACGAATAACAACGACTCGCAACGAACTACAACGACTCGCGACGACTCAAGTGATTTTCTCCACGAATGATAATTCGTTGCGAGTCGCCGTAAAAATCGCCACTATGGGACCACAACTTTTTTTCTGCCACGATTTTTCTACCGCAATGGTTAAAGACAAAAGAAGGACGAACTGACTCGTCGAACAACGACGAAGAACGAATATTCGTCTTGAATCGCCATACAATTATTCCCAATTCGTTGTTAAATCGAGTCGATTCGTTTTAGTAAATCGTTGCGAGTCGTTGCGAGTCGCCGTGAAAATCGTAAGTACTGGGCCTTTAAAAGATATTTACGATTGAAGTGTTCAGATGTTAAATTATCCAATGGACCGCGAAAACCGTGTACAAAGTAAGTGCAATGAGTTAGTTGATATCAATTGCATTTTTGCTCATTACTCTGCCATATAACGTCCCATTTAACTTGAAATTTTCACACAGCACCCAGTGGACATATCACATAACTAGAATATACATTATAGTAACCAGTCATCACTTTTTGCACATGATCCCTTTTACTTGACTTGTGATGACTTCTGCTTTACAATCGCTTGCCATGCCTTCTTGTCTTATGTGGGTCTTGTTGCTATGTAGAGTCAAGCTGTCTTGACGTAGTTTAATTGTGTTTTATTTGTTTCTTTATACAATATATTCACTTTTTAAAATAAACGTGACATTATATATGTCGTTTTCTCTTCATTTTCAGGGTTGTTTGCCTCAATCTCCAAAGGTGACTTTAAGTTCAACTGTGTATTGTGCACACAGATGAAGGATTTCCTTAAAGGGGTGAAGAAATCATGCATAGATCCATGGATGAGCCAGAGAGCTTTCTTGATGAGGTATGTTTGATCTGGGCGCTCGCCCTAATACCCCGTCACACATAGCTACGCTCTCGCGCCGATCCTAATCCCCATTCATAAAACTGCTACGCTCCTAATCACCATTCATAAATTTGGCAGTGGGAGGCGAAGCATTGTCCGAACGATGATTAAATGACGAATGAATGGGAGGATTATCACACATAGGTGAAAGGATAGCCTCTCATGCCATGGACATACAATGACTCCCTGAACAAAAGAGTAGGTCGCCAAAGACTCACGACCGCTTTCGAGCGCTTTCGACATGTCCAAAGCTTAAAAAGCGGTCGTGGTCGGTCGTGGATCTTTGGCGACCTAGTCTTTTGTTCAGCGAGCTATTGTCTGTGCATTCATGGAAGGATATATATTGACACATGTGAGATAATCTTCCCATTCAGATCTCATTGGACAAAAGACATTTTGCAGATACATTCCAGTGATTGTGATCAGCTATTGTCTAGATCGTGGCTAGAGCGTGGCTCTAGTTTGACGCCGCCATAAGATCATACGTGTACATCGCGGAGTGCTCACCCATGGGTGGTAAATATAACAATGTCACCCCGAGCAGAATAACTAGCGCTAACGATATTATACAAGATATTGACTGTCTTGAGGGGCAATATAACATTTGAGATCCTCGAGGGAAGTTATATTTGCGTCGAGGGACATTATATTTTTCCGAAACGCGTAGCGCTGAGGAAAAATATAGTATTCCGAGACAAAAATATAAACTTCCCAAGGGAAATGAAATGTTATATGGTTCCCGAAGGAAAAGTCAATATCTGTTATATTATGATGACCTATATAGATACAAATCAGATAAATATAAATTTGGTGTTGAAATAAAATTATGGACAAGGGAAAATCATTAGATTAAATCGAAATCCTTCCAGTAAAACAGACGTGTTATTATCGAAATGCTGTTCAAAATGCTTCTTTATTCGAGCTTCCTTTCAAATTTACTTTTCGGATCGCGCAATCTCCGTAGAAAGCTTAACAACGCTGCGCGTGCCAGGATGCTAATACGCGCACATTGTTCATCTTCACACACCCATTGTGACGTAAATTACGTCACCGGTCAATATAACGCCGTTATATTGACCGGTGACGGTAATTTACCGGTCAATATAACGCTTCTCATCCTTGTAGCGATGGTCACGTGACAGCATTTTGACCAATCGCACACCAGTATCTTTATAGGTCATATAATATACATGTATATAAGATGATGACGTCATAATTACGGGAAATTGAGCATTACTATTGGTTGATTACCGATGCTTAATCCGGTATAGCAAATGATAAAGTTATAGTACATTTGCTACAACTTTACAGTGACGTACGTCATTTCCCATAGACCACCCAAACGATACCAAAACAATGGCGATACGATAATTGTCTTACTATCGATATAACGATATATTCTGGGTGTTGAATAAAACGATATTATCGTGTTTCGCATTTTTATATTAAAGTGAATCAGGTAAAGTGTCCAAATCCACGAAATGACTTGGAGCTTCCTCGTTTCTCTTCTACCGTGTTGTTAGCTTATGGTAAGAGAGGAATAAAATAGGGTTCGATTTTTTCAAATGTCCCTTTAGTATGAAGATAATTATCATTTAAATCTTTTATTTCAAAAGCGTTAATTAACGCCTTTGGTGACCTTTGACCTTGTCGTGCCTGCTATATTGTGCCGATCCCCGCCCGGCTATAATACAGTCATAGACGTAGGGACGTACGTTCGTAGAGCCGTACGTAATACGTGTACGATACGCGTACAGCTACAGCGGTAGTGAGCTAAGTACTGTGCATATTTGCATTGTGTACTAAATACCATTAGCAAATTTGTTGAAGAAACCGTTTGAGAATCTACAAATAAAATGCGAATGAGAATGCGGCCTGGGAGGAGATCTAGAGGTTCATCAAGAAGAAAAAACAACAATTTGGTTGATAATTGAGATGCATGCAGAGCTGAGTCTGAGAAGCTGCAGGTGATCGAAGACGACACCGTCATGCACGGCCGGGATACTCGCTCTCGGACTGATCGAGTTCTCAGCGCCGATCGAAGCCCCGGCCTAAGGTACGTAGATCACCCCCAATTACAGAATCAGCAATTCAAGTTTGAGTGTAGATCGACAAATCTATCGCTTTCATGGTCTCTTTGACATTATTATTGTCTTTTTCACTGTGAAAATGACAATGATAATCATGTCAAAGAGGCCATGAAAGCAATAGATTTGCCGATCTAGTTATGTTGATATCTCTTTTGTTATGACTTAGGCTATTATGAAATGATGGGCCTTCTCAAATTTGATATAGAATGGGTAATCCGTTTTTTGTGTTTTTTTATCGATGCTCATTTTTGATAATGTTAGGTCTATGTCTAGGTCTGTGTAGTACTCGGTCTAACTCAAAAGACAAAAGTGAAATGTTGCAAAATAAAAAAATTATTGTCATTGTGAATTGTGGTGGTCAGGTGGTGCATTGGGTGGATTGATCCACCTCCCAATTTCAAATTTTTACTGGTCCGAGATGATACTTTAGCGGTCTTGACCTCGTAAAGTACGAAGAACCGTGGTCTCGGCCTCGAAAATGTCGAAAATTTTAAACCAATACTAAATCATACTCTCGGCTTCGGAAATGTTGTACGACTACGTCAAATATGTCAAACTTTCTGTACCGGCCGCTGCCCATGTTGTTGCCGTACAAAGCCGCATAGCTCTGCTCCCTTGTGTGACCCACCTCACCCCCCCCCCCCCCCCCCCCTCCGCCTCCATGGAAAATTCCGGCTAATCTGCAAATCTCTTACTTCAGGACAAGTTTTTTTCATTAGATATTAGGCTTGGCAATCAAAATGTTGGGGAAAAAACCTTGGATGATCAGTGTTTTCTTTTTGTCTTACATAAGGCAATTGACTTTCCATACCAATTGCCATCATTAAGCAACTTTTTGATTTTTATCCTCATTTTATAGCATTGGATGTGGCTGTTCTCTTCGACATTATACATAGAGGATTTCCGAGTACCGATAGAATGGACGTGCAATCTGCATGCTGACACGACTCACACGATTTGTGCTGGTGGTGACCCCGATTGACTTATGGTTAAGGTAATTCATTGAGAACCTTTTTCTTGGACTGTGGACAGAGATAAATGATAGATCTGTGTTCTGAAACTAGAATTTCATCTTCAAATTAGCAGGCAAAATCAATGAGAGTTTATTTTGGCATACCATTGTGTGTCAATTGCTATACTTGCACAAAGTGATCTCACTGGGATTCGAAACTGGGAAAACAACACAGATAAATGTCAGAGGAGGAAAGAATGTGCATTGAGCGCATATTTTGAAAACTTATCATGGGCTTGATTGTTATGTTATATAACAGAAAATCTCAATAAACAAGGGCCGACATTACTGGACATGAGAAAAGATTCACAATGCATTGTAGAATTTGCATTCCCTTACACCATTTTCAGAATGATGAAAATTATTTTAGCATGATTTTATTTTGTATCTCTGCAATATTTTCAGAATGTGGACCTTAGATTTATTATTTTGCTTATTAGAGACAAATGCATTAGGCATACTGTATACTGTATACTGTATACCGATTGAAAAACAGATGAAAACTGCTACTGAAAAATTGACAATGGAATAAAATTAGAGTCAATAATTATAGTGTAGCTTTCGATCCTAACAGCTGAATAACAAACGGAAGGGAAAATAACAAATTTGGTCCATGTTGATTAGAAATCAAATCCTATTTTTACTACATGAATACATGTTTGTGGTTCATTTTGTGCAATAAGTGCACATGACTTACACATTACTATTTATCTGATTGCATTCCTTTTTTCACAAATCTCACCCTCTCTATAGATTTCTTCAAGACCCATCAAGATTCTACACACCCACTATACCACACCACCCAGAACAAATAACCAGGCCGCCAACACCGAAGTTCTCGCAGACCCTTCAGTCGCCATGCTCATACCCTGCGGGAAACGGACCCACAACGTCCATTAGCAAGGAACTAAGCTAGCAGGTTTTTGCAAACGGGGAATCCTGCAGTTCGTGTGCAAAATCAAGAACTTCCTACAGTAACAGCGGGCCGACCGTTCTTGGGTTTAAATCTGCGACACACTTTGGTCAGAATTATTCCGGTTATTATGCGACGGCACGATACAGCTCTATGGTCAACCAATCAACATGCTTGTAGCGAGGTAAACATTCAGCACATTGCTATCATGTGTAGTACATAGACAATTAGTTGGCGTGTTAACAATACAAGCCAGCCATGCGTTGTCTATACATTGCTTGTGACAACGAGATGTGACGTCATGCAGTCTACGAATGTACGTCCGCCTTCACCAAATTAGCGAAACTGCTTGTCAACGAAAGTTATTTGAGCGCGGTGAACGGGGCAATAGATCGCTCCCTGCGTCGTTGAAAGCTCTGTACGTCGCTGAGCAAAAACACCATAATATTGGAGCAGGACTTCTAGCGTATGAGACATGTTAGATGTGGACGTCGACCGTGGGAAGTGGCAGGGATGTTCGGCCAGTGATTGCCCACAGATCCCTCACCATGCTGATGCCAAATTAACCCGTTCCCTACGAGTTTATGAAATCCCCATAGACTTTGTACACAACCCACTTGGTTCCTGTGGTCAAGGGGTTAAGGCCCTACCGATAAGGCCTTTAAATTGATATATAGCATAAACAGTTCATTTCTCAAATACAACTCTTTAGCATGGAATTATTCACGCACACATTTGGGCAAAAATTAACAAAACCTTATTATAACAAGCACCTCAGGCACAATTGGATTGAATACCTTATGTCGGGTATCTTGTGTCTGGGCTTAAAAATAATAAAATACAAAGATCCTTGACGTGTAAAATTATCATCGCTGTATCCGGTACCTCTTGTTAGGAGGTTCCACTGTGCGGGAAGTAACAATGACCGAATAGAGCTCATAGCAACAATCTGTTATCTTTTTCAAATTCAATCAAAATAAATTTGATAATATATCTTTCATGTCTTCCCTATTACATGTGATAAAGGTAATTATGATTTAATGAAAAAGGATGTTTTTAATTTGTAGTTCAAATCAGTGGGCAGTACGGTACCTCGTTATAAGCGAGCTAAACGGGGTTTCCCTGTATGACATAAATTTATCATTTTTTAAAACTCAAACAAACCATTGTTTTTCTCAGATGAAATACTAATAAATAATATAATTCAGAATAATTGTACAAGGTTTTTGATATAATGTATGATTGAAGTTGCTAATAACACCCATGAAGAAATGTGAGTGTGTATCACTATGCCAATTGTCCTTTTAACCCTCCTTTTGCTTGGATTCACAGAGGCTTCCCCTATTATGTGCAGGGTATTGAAGGGTCGGCCAATTCAATTGTATTTTTCATAGATCAGGATCAACCAAATGGCTAGGTGGACAATGTATGAGACACAATTATGCACAATGATCTGATATTTATTCTTTGTGTAATGTAGCTTTGTTTATTTTATAGTGATTTACTTTTGTAAATTTTGTTGTTCCAATTCATTCAAATTCGAATGTAACAATTGCTATATTGTATTGTTTATACTATGTATGTTTTGATGTTCAATGTACACTGATCCTTTCAGCACTGCTGCTGATCAGTTTGAAATGTATACCAAAATAAATAAATAAATAAATAAATTCACAGAGACACTACATGATCTGCACACATCCAAAAGTTGAATCAATCACCCAGTATTTCATTTTTTGTAACAGTTGCTTCTGCATTTATTGAAAAATTAAAGGGATAGTTGAGTTCTGGTAAGGAGAGTACAGTTTTAGTGAAACGGAATTTTAGTAACCAAAACCTGCATCATTACATTACAAACTAATAGTTATAACTAGAAAGGAACACAAAATTACAAATGACATAGTAAAGATCATGTTATCATTCAAAAAGAGCCGTTAAAACGTACGAGGGCGCTCTCTAAACACTCATCGGTTTCAACCATTTTGAATAAAATATTGTGCATGTGATGCTTTGTTGAAATAGTGATTAGATAGAGAAATAACCAATAACTATTTAAATACCTATTTTGTAACTTTTTTGAAAAGAGGAAGCATTTTTTTGAATTTTTAACGGCTGGTTCAAAATTCTCTAATAAACCCGGGCCCCGGGTTTATTACAAATTGTTATATTTATGGATATTTCAGCCGTTTCTGAACCGATTTTGATCAAACAAAGATGATTTTATTGTTTAAATATTATGCTCTTTCAAATTTTACACTCAGTTTTTCATTACCTCACAAACCAATTAAGTAGTCTAGCGCCCTCTCTACCAAAACTCAACTTTCCCTTTAAATACAAAGTATCCAAATAACAATAATTGCATATTGTTATATAATTGATTTTCATAAAATGTGAAAATGCTGTGTAAATACACAAGTTATTCAACCATTTGCATTGCTTCAAATTTCAGGAATGTAAATCCTACTTCAAAAAATTACAATTTACCAGCATACACAAACAGGCGATTTTGATAGTTTGAAATGTAAAAAATGCACACATAGTACCAGGTAAAGGGGGAAAACGGCTAGAAGCATGAAAATGTACAGTCAAACCTGTGTACCATGACTGCCAATCAAAGTGGCCACTGTAGAAAGGTGATCACTATAGACAGGTTCCATTACATTCCTTTTCTCTGCAAGGGATCATGTTTGGTGGCCATTATAGGCAGGTTTGCTGCTATAAAAAGGTGGCTGCTATAACAGGTTTGACTGTACTTGAATGTAAATGTGGGCTCTGTGTAGTGATGTATCCGCAGAGTATGTGTGAGTGTGGGTGTGTGTGTGTGTGTGTGTGCGCATGTTAGATACTAACACAAAACAGACTTGTAGTTATTTGCAACTGGTTGACATAAAAGATAAATAATGTGCTCACACTGTCTGAAAATCTATACTCTTTCATTCACTGTGTTATTAAAAAATAAGGAGTACATGGGGAGCAACCTCTACATGCAGTGATGTTGCCTGGGGGCGCATCCCCCCTAATAATTTGCCATAAAAATACAAAACATCACATGAATAGATTGGGGGTATGACAGGGTGAAGGGTGGGGGATATCTCTCCTTTGCATAACTAGCATACTTCTAAAGATATACATACAAATAATCTACCCACATACCCTCCCCAAATGTCGCCTATATATAGCATATAAACATCACAGGAATAGATTGGGGGTATGACAGGGTGAATGGTGGGGGATATCTATCCTTTGCACAACTAGCATACTTCCGAGGTGATACATACACAAAATCTACCCACATACCCTCCCCAAATGTAGCCTATATATTATAGACATGCATGTAGGGTGTATGCCTGTTTCTATAATGGTTTCAATCATGTGGTCCCGAGGTCATGCTTTCTTGAATTCTAGTATATTCCAAGGTAAGGAACACACTGCACATTTTTTCGAGTGAAAAGTTGCAAAAGCTCCCTACTGTGGGAGGGTCGATAGTGCGATACCCCTCCCACACCATCCCTGCTCCCTTCCACGACCCCACCCCCACTTTTCAAAATAGTCATGCCACTGCAAGAAAGCCAATAATGTATTATACAGGGGGAACATTCTGTAGAAAAAAATATACGGTGTGCCCCCTTTCAGTCTGACCCGCTATTCCATTGTCTCCATGAAAAATGAATACACAATATGGCGGATGTTGCCTACTATATGAGAGAGGGAGAGTGAGTAATTATATAAGAAAATTTGAAAGAGAACAATGGAAATTCAGAATATGCGTACGTGGAGTTGCTTTTATTTGGTAGCTACGCACGGTAGCTGTAGTTATTACGTTCACGCCCACCCGGCGGGCGCGCAACAGGCAACGCGATCACGGGCTGAACCTCCCCGATAGACACGGCAGCGCAATTCAACGAGTCGATGTACCTGCGACTGTTGAGCTGAGCCGATGTGTACATGTACGGGTGCGCATATCAACGGCGGGACCATCATTCCTGTGACAAATTTACGGTAAGCCATCAGTTTTCGGTGATAAAATATGAAATCAATATTCCCTTTTTTCACGAGGTAAACGGTTTTCGTTTTCTTTCAAACTTTCACAAATCTTTCAATTGTATTTTACAATGATATTGATATAGGATTGAAGTCTCAAATGTCATTTTGTGCAATATCTGACACTTTACCTGAATCACTTTAATGTCAATGGGCCTTTTTTATTCGATTGTAACCGATACGAAACTAGCGATAGCAATTTTTTGCAATTTTTTTTCGCGCGCGGGCGATACAAAAAAGTTGCAATTATGGCTACCAGGGAAGAAACAAACCGTTTTCCAACAATTTCGGAGGACGATCTCGGACAATTGATAGATAATATGGACTCGAAGAAGACCAAAGAAGTCATTGCGTTCTCTATTCGAGTTGTGTGGTCATATATTGTACCGAGAAAGACAGTGATGTTGATGCCATTCTAACGGAGCCAAAGGATATGAACTGGTCTAATTTCTACGGTCCTTCTACGCCGAGGCCGTGCGGCAGGGCAACGGGCGGGAGATTACGCAAAGCGGTCAGCAATAACAACATTTAGACTAGGCTTTTTTTACATTTTAAAATACATTTATAAAGTGTTTTCAAGAGGACCGTGTCAGCGATAAAACATTTGAGGACAAATTGCAATGATTGGCTGATTCGGCATAGGCCTACTAGTTTGGTGAGTACCCATCATTCTTCTTCATTATGAGTAACTTCATGTCACTTGTCATGATGACGTGGTCTTGGATCAATGGAAATCTATATCAGCTCCTGAGTGTCATCATCTTATATAACAATTAGTACATGATTCCTGTCGTTAAATATTCCATAATAGACACCTCTACATTTTTAATTTCTCTCGTGCGATTATATTGCACTCGGCCTGCGGCCTCGATGCAACATAATCGCTCTCGAGAAATTAAAAATGTATCATTGTCTATTCTGGTATATTCAACTCCAAACCATGCACTATTTGTATAATATCTCATAGACAAGTGTTCGTTAAATTGTAATTACTTCAGAACAACCATCGTGTAAATAATATTTAAATAGTTTCATGTCATAGGATCAAATAAAGCCTTAAAATACGAGTTACTACATTGTTAGCTCGCAAATCCCTGACATACCCATTACAAGTGGTGACGGGTAAAATCATAAGTGGTAAACATATCGGAGACAATAAGGCCTGAGGTAAAAGATGTCAGTGGACAACATGTTGGAGGTAAAACCTCAGAAACTAAAGGAAAATAACTGTGGAAGCGTCAACCACAGTTCTTTATTATATTTCAGAACACATGTGTCCCCTTCCCCCATGATATGTTTGCCTCCTAATGCATTAGTATAACACAATACGAATACAATATCTGTGAATATGCCCTATTCAAAGCTTGATTTAAATCATTAAAATGTCGGCAATGCCTGAAAAACGTTAATGAGATGATGTTCTACCAAATTCAGCTATTAAATATGACAGTGTGTAATCGTATGACCATAATAAGTATTAATTATTACATTAAGCTTGTATATCTAATTTTTGGCAACAGGAAAAACGGAATGTGGGATCAGAGTTCAACTGATACTGACTCCGGAAGCGATACCAGTACTGAGGACATACAAGATACATCGACTTCCCCTCCACCTAAAGATGCCACTTCCAGTCACACTTCGCCACCGAGGAGTAGCGGTCAGAACGTCCTTGAACTTGACTCCAAAATCAATGCTGACTCTAATCACACTTCGTCATCAAGGACTAGGTATCAGAACTTTCCTGACTCCAGATGCGATGATTGCCCCGAGATACAAGATGAACACGAATATACACAACGGGTTCCAACTGAAGATGCCCAACAGCTTTCACTTTTCACACAACCAGCTATCCAGAACCAACCATCAAGTTCAAATAAACCATTAACCCATCTACCATTAACCCATCTACCATTAACCCATCTACCTGTCAGTCAAACAAATTTACCAATTAAAAAACGTCGAACCAACATTATCCAACTATCTAGCGACACCCAACCAACCACCAATATATCCAAACAATACCAAACAATTCATACCGACAGTCAACATTTGCCACACAAGTAGGGGCTCATCATCACACTACATCCAACAATACAAGCCAAACATAACTCCCAAACCATATCTTACAATCCAACCTCCAATGACTACCCAAATCATTCAGCGATACCCAACCACCGTATCAAAACGTATTACCATCCGACGCAATCCCAGACACAACCATCAAGTCACAACCAGCCACTTCTGCACACCCAGCAACTTCTGCACACCCAGCCATCCAACATGTCCAATTACACCGACCAGTCAGTTTCACCTAACCATTTGGTTTCACCCAACCGCCCCGCTCCGCCCGAATATCCATCCTTGTCCTGCCACCCATGAACATCAGACTACTCAGCCACACCCGTATACACCTAACCACCGAGTTATACCAAATAACCCAGTCAACCCAAGCTATCTAATTAGACCCAATGAAGGGCCCGTTACACATTCACGGTGCCAACACGGATGACCAAGGATTGACGGTCCGGGGTACTCCCAGTTGGGTCCCGGATGCTCCGTGTTGCATCCGGCGTCCTCCGTGTTGCCTCCGGCGTCATCCTTGGGCGCAGCAGGGAAAATTAAACCTGCTTAATTTTCACCGGGAGCTCCGTGTTGAGACCGGCCAAAATTCTATTGTTCAGCTCATCCGTGTTGACTCCGTGTTGCTTCCTTGCTTATCCGTATATACACCGTGTTTGTATCGTACTTATCCGTGTTGGCACCGTACTTGGACCGTACTGACACCGGCCCTCGATCCGTGTTGGCACCGTGAATGTGTAACGGGCCATTAAAGGGCCTGTTACACATTCACGGTGCCAACACGGATGAGCTGAACAATAGAACAATAGAACGCCTGTCTCAACACGGAGCTCCCGGTGGCTACACGGACGTCCACGGTGCCAACACGGACGTCCACGGTGCCAACACGGAACCAACACGGACGTCCACGGTGCCAACACGGTACCAACACGGACTGATTTCATCCGGGGACGTCCGGGGTGAAAATTGCGCAGGTTTAATTTTCCCCTGGTGCGCCCAAGCATCACGCCGGAGGCAACACGGATCACGCCGGATGCAACACGGATCACGCCGGAGGCAACACGGAGCATCCCGGACACAACTGGGAGTACCCCGGTTGACAACAATATGGGCAACACTAGTCACATTTGACTGATTGCCATTAAACCAAAACAACAACAAACAGACCGTCAATCCGTGGTCATCCGTGTTGGGACCGTGAATGTGTAACGGGCCCTTTAACGGGCCCTTTAGTGACTACCAAAATGTGAGCTTCACTCAAAGATGCAGTAAACCCTAATCACCCCGCCACATGAGACCACCCTGACACAAAGCACCTCGATATAACTACGAGTGAAGGAATGACACATTCCTTGAACCAGGTATAAGTGGAGGTTCGAACAAATTCGGGCGTGCAGGGCCCCGTTGCAGAAAGAGTTGCAATCGATTCTACAGTTGCGATTAATTTCAATACGGACCGTGTGACTAAATGCGCAAATATGATTGGTACAAATGGGCATATTTTCTGACTTGCCATCAATTGCTACTTTACGGTCGATCGTTACTCTTTCCGTAACGGGGCTCAGGTCTCGTAACATCAATAATGATCTAGTTATTTAGAAAATAACACCCCTGATGATCACTGGACGTTATATCAATAACATACAGCCTTGCTAGCTGTTGACACCACATACATAATATAAATCAAAATAGACATATAAGTACATTATTATGCATGGATGTGTGGATGAAAGTCACTGCTCATTTAAAATACCTTGTTTTCAGGATTCCTGTATGAAAGTCGTATTACATTGATCACATATACATCTTTTTTCTTCAAATTAAGTTCAATCATAGAGCGTTGAAAATATTACATTTGCCTTGGCGGAAATGAAACTGGGATTGTGTTACCCAAATGTTTCATTCAAAAAGGCCTAACTTGCAAGATTCCTGCATGAATACTAGGATAAGCAACATTCGTATCTCTACCGCTCTACTTAATCCTTTCTCTTTAGTCTATCCAAGAGTTGAACCGAACCTATAAGTCCTGTATTAAATGTATGTACAGGTTAGGAATATATTAAACTCGTGGTCTAGATCCTGTCTGCAATACCAATTGAAATGAGAACAAACAATAATGCTTAAGTTTTGGCAGTGCGAATATCCGTCAATATGTTGTGCCATACAAGCGAGGTAAATAATTGTGTATGTATTACATAACTGAATCCACAAAAAGGATAGCAGAATATATTTGATGAGGCGAAATGGATCAGATCACATCACATCCAATCCGTTCGCAATATCAATGTTTTGTCTTTGTTTATTTGAATGTTTTTTTTTTTTTTTTTTTTGCTAAACAGCTATTTTGAATAGACATGAAAAGATGAATATGTCAAATAGTATTTCTCGAACTGAGCGGTATTTACTGATTTTGCCACTTTTGTATTGTGTTTATGGTCCATAAGGGGGAGAGTGGGTAATCCATTGCCTCAAAAACAGTTTTAATTGTTCATGATTATATCAAATCACAATTTTAAGAACTGAGTTTTGTACTTGATTCATTAGTAATTAAACAGTGTTAAATGTAATAATTACTCTGAAAGCAAACCGTGATTTGATTTATATCAAATCGCACTTAATTACTACTCAATAATATTCTTTCTCAGGTCAATATGTTCAAAGTATGTGCCTTGTGTGGTATCAAAGTTAGTAGTTTTAACGGCTGTAATCGTAAGATTTCGATATAAATTCGGAATGAACTTAAGGCGCTTCATTAACCAGTGCATGGGCACTGTAAATAATGTATTAAATGGAAAACACTGTTGTGAATCTTATAGCCAAATACGCAAGCAGAATAGTATCATATACTTGATAGCTAATCGTTATCATCACTTATATTATGACATTGGCAATGTTCAGCATGGTCTGAGTGCGAGTCGTGTTCATGTTGAGTCACACCCAGTGTCACCCATCTTCTTTCTATTGAACAATCTTTAGAATATAAGTATCACAGTTGTGATACAAACATTTGTCACTGCAACACTAATACATGTGTACAATGTTTTGTTTTATTTTGTTTTTCACATCATTTCTGAATTGTTCCATATGGCTATGTCCAAGCCAGTTTAGTCACGATTTCATTTTTAATTAGAACAATGTTACGATGGTTTGATGATGATTCTGTCATGTTCTTCGGATTATGATGAATTAGAATCATATTTGCAGGTTCCCATATAACCTTTCAATTTCAACTCTTATACAGTATCCTCTGTGATATGACAATTTGCCACTTGGGTAACAATTATGTGTTTCAGTAATTAAGTTTCAAGTTGTCAATGTTTGTAATTGATTGTTGCATTATAACTATGATCCTTGACGGGATCATGTAATATCGCACGAAAGATAATGGATTTGCATTATCTGCCAGTCCGATTACTGTTTCCTAAATCAGTTTATGAACATTGTAATATTAATATCATGCCTGTAGCCAGAGAGGTGCGTTGGGTACGCACCCCCCCCCCCCCCCCCCCCCCACCCGCTTCCCCCAAATTCAGAGAGGTCCACTTTTAATCGGTCTCGGTATCTTAACCAGTGTTCTCAACAACGATCAGTCTTGTTTGGCTCCACCACCATCCCCCCCCCCCCCCCCCCGCTTAAACAACTGAACTAGTAATCTTGGTCTCGGCCTCAAGAAATGTTGGCGACCTCCGCCACGACCGTCTCGGTCCCGTTTGTGTAAATTACGCACCCCAACCCCTCAGAAAATCCTGGCTATGGGCCTGAATATGTTATAATTATTTTGCTATATGTAAATTATATTCATATATTTAATAAAAACATATTAACCTTTACTGTTTTGTTTGCATTACAATGTATTACAATATGTGATATTTTATTCGTTTGCAATGTTGATGTTCGGGATAAAATGATAACAAAGAAATTACGTGAGAGCTGCTCCGTAATTATGAAATTGACATGTTAATGATTATACATAAATTACAGCTTCAACTAACCTTAAAGTATTGACTGACAAGCTTTCGTCCCCAACTGCAGACTTTCTCGAGCCGAGTGACTTGGATTCATCCCATCTCCTTGAGGGGATGAATCCAAGTCACTCGGCTCGATAAAGTCTCAAATTGGGGACAAAAGCTTGTCAGTCAATAATTTAATGTTAGTTGAACCTGTAATTAATGTACTGTATATGAATCTCTCTAACCAATGAAAGTGTTGCTGTATGTTAATGATTGTTTCTCACAATCACTACGTGTGTTTCTCCTTCATTATATTACTTTGTCTACATTTCCAAGTTAAAGTTATTTTTGGGTAATACAAGATTTGTGTATTCGGAAACAAAATTATGTAACATGTATCATTTACTTTATTAAGATAATGTGACCGAATACACTAATGACAGGGGAATTAATACAATTTTCACCGTGGTTTTTTTGAATTGACAAATACTGTTGTTTTTCTTTCTTTTTAAAGTTAGTTATTAAAAATTTGATACCCATTCTGGCATTTCCGTAATGTAAAATGTAATGAAAATTAAAATGTTATTAATTGTTGCTTATATTTTTTTTATATGTACATTATATGATTCCAATAATATGTATCGATCATGATGAACATGTAGGTTACAACATACCCATACAGAACATTCATTATTCTAAACAATGTATAAAATGTGCATCAACAAATCGAAAGTCTGGGTCACTATTCCTATATCCTTATTTGTATATAAACCCGTCCCAAACAGTTCCGAAGTTCAGGTTTGAGCGTAGATATATATTTTGTTATGAAATGATCGTACTCTAATTTGATATAATTAACAAGCCTGTTTATTCCTCTTTACATGGATGCCTCATTTGTACGAATTATCTAATTTTGGAGTGTGCAGCATGCGCCTGGGAAGCGGGGGTGCTGGGGGTGCTGCAGCACCCCCGGAAATTGTTTTTGTATGTTATAATGTATATCATCATGCTTCGTTTACGAAATTGTCACACAGCCGACAGCCACAAATTATGCTTTTTTTTTTCTTTTTTTTTAACTTTGGGATAATTTGGATATATGCAAATAATGGTTAGACGATATTGGGCAGGAAGGTCAGCTTGCTACAACTTCTGTAAACTATTTAATCTTCACAAAGATCAATCACTCAGCCGAACGTATCAGCACTAGACGGGAAAATGCACCTTGACATAATCAGTGGCGGAACTACGGGGGGGGGGGAGGGTTTAGGGGGTTTAAATCCCCCCCCCCCCCCCCCTGGGCTGCCAAGTGAAAATGTATCAGTGAAAAAAGTGAACAAAAATCACTTACGGGGGTTCAAAATAGCAAAAAAAATCGCCGCTTCGCGGCTATCACTGACAAAAGTGAACAAAAATCACTTACGGGGGTTCAAAATAGCAAAAACAAAAATCGCCGCTTCGCGGCTATCAGTGAAAAAAGTGAACAAAAATCAAAATAGGCAAAAAAATCGCCGCTTCGCGGCTATCACTTAAAAAAGTAAAAAAAAAAAAATCACTTACGGGGGTTAAAAATAGCAAAGAAATTCGCCGCTTCGCGGCTATCACTGAAAACAGTGAACAAAAATCACTTACGGGGGTTAAAAACAGCAAAAACAAAATCAATATATATATATATACGTATATATATCTCAGCACCCCCGGTTAAAAAATCGTTCACAGGCCCCTGGTGTGCAGTACACCTGAATATGGAGCCGTATCAAAGTACAACGTAATTAATTTGTTTGAAGATTTGCAAGTGTTTTGAATTGTCGCTCAATAACAATGCATTTTGCATCATTTCAATCCTGACTCGCCCAATATGTAGATGTTATGAACATTTGATAATTATATAACCATTACATAATAGGTATCAATGTAAGGAGAAATATACAGGCTTTTCAATTATACAAAATTCATGTAACATAATATAGGCACAAGAGAGTTAAAAATGATCAAACTTGAATTGAGACACTTTTTGTGAGGGGTTATACAGAATATTTGTTAACAATATGTTATTTGTGTTCATAGACCATACTGAAATTTCTGTTTTCTGTATTCTGTTTCATCGTGGTAAAACTACATGAAACAATCAACTAGTCGTTCCGGATATGATTTGCAGACACAAATATCCGTAAAGTTTATTATATAGTCAAAGTAATTTAATTACGTGTTTTGTGAATTAAATAATCATTATGTTTTATATTTCTGTTCAAGTGTTCTTTCATATTGATTTGAACCAATCGTTGTTAAGCTACGCAATCATCATTTCAGGTTAAATATTCCTTTGTTTTTGTATTTCCGAGATAATCATGTTGTAACGATTTAGAAGTTAACTTGTAGAAACTCCATTAAGCACTATTCAATTTGGATAAATATCCCCCCCCCCCCCCAAAAAAAAAAGAAATATATAATAATTTAAAATTCATTATTGTCTGGAATTTGGCATCGCATAGAGAAGGTCATGGGCTACAAGACAGTATGCAGACCAATTAAGTCAAAAAGAGGCATACCATCTTTTTTATTCTCAGGGCAACGCGTTATACTAGCATAAATTTGTACAAAATTATTAATGCATGGGTTATTTCACTTATTGTTTATGTCTTTGATAGAGTTACTTGGTAACATATACAAGTTACCTAATAACTCAAGTTTCACGTTCCCTAACAAGACTAAGCTCCCCATTTTGTGGTGACGTTCCACGCGTAACGGATTTTGGGGACTTTCCCCCAACCGAATTGTACATAGCCATACTAAAAATTAAGTAATAGATGTTACACGAGACGAGTTTATTCATCATAACTTGACCCTGGAATATCTCTAGTGAGGTAATCGATTGTCTGCATCGTTATGAGTTGTTATCGTCCCATCAAAAATCAGTACTGAAATAATAGTTTTTGTCATACTGCAATATTTACATAATAATAATTGAAGAGTACTGTAGTCTATTTTGGAATTGTGATTTGTTTACAAGATGTGTTTTTCCTGTGTCCACCCTTGCCAATATGGCTACCTCTAGGTATGCCATATTATTACTACACTGTACTTCCTAAATGATGATGAAGTATATGATGATGATGATGATGATGATGATGACGACGATGACGACGACGACGATGATGATGATGGTTAGGATGATGATGGGGAGGAGGGGATGATGATGGTGATATTGATGATGATGATGGTGATATTGATGATGATGATGATGATGATGATAGTGATCATGATGATGAAGAAGAATGAGAAGAAGACGGAGAATAAGAAGGAGAAGAAGAAGAATGGAATGGAATTATGGAATTAAAAGTGGTTTATACAAAATTACATGGCAGCTATATAAACAGCTGAATTGCGTATAAGAAGAACAATAACAAGTAGGACAAGAAGAAAAGAAAAGGAATGATGATAATGGCATATTGACAGTTCTACGATGCTTGACTTGTTCAAAGGTTACTGGGCTACTGGGCCACCACCCACCACCCCCACCCCCACCCCACCCACCACCACCGGATCGGACCCCAGCATATTCCAAGCAGCTCCTGATGCCTATGGGAAAAACCTGCTCAATAGTCCTCTCCTAAGACCCCTTTTTTTTCTCACTATAAGCTGGTCAACTTCTAAGACCTGTTTCTCACTCAGCTGATGCACGCCCGGCACTGTTTAGACCCCCGTTTTAAAGTTGGCTGAAGCACACCCCCGCTCCTTACACCCCCGTTTTTTAAGTTGGCTGAGGCACACCCCCCGCAGACTAGACTTTGTTGTGTTCAAGAACAGTTTTGTATCACATAATGCTGCAAGATAATCATCTTCTGAAAAGCAGCAAGCATATTGACTTGATTGCTTTCAGGATCCCAATCCTTGAGCATTGTACTTCTGAATGTGACCTTTTATATGAAGTACTAAACGCAGTGCACTACAGTGAAATCACTTGATGATGATGATGATGATGATGATGATGGTGATGATAATGTTGTTGATGATGATAATGATGACGATGATGATGATAATGATGACGATGACGATGGACGGTGGACGATGACCGATGATGATGACGATTGACGATGACGATGACGATGACGATGCTGGTGATGGTGATGGTGATGGTGATGGTGATGGTGGATGGTGACGATGATGATGATAGTAGTAGTGATGGAGGTGGTGGTGGTGGTGTTGATTTGCAACCAGAAGTAAAATCTGTGCAGCAGTTGAAAGTTCATTCATGCACTAGTCACAAGTAGCACAAGCAACATAATGCTAAAAACAGACCTAAATTTGTTTAAAATTATTTTTGTTAAATTTTAATTCATAATTTGCAGCTATATGTATAATGTACATAATACATCTTTGTATGAATGATAACCAAGTAACTTTTTCTAAAATAGAAGCAATCCCCTCAACACATACACACAATTTATATTGGCAGAAATAGGAGTTTCAAAAATACTATTTTTTCATAAGGGTATATTACATGTAGTCCTTATCCATGTACTTTTTGTTTATTGGTTGGCTTAGCTTATTTAATAGTTCAAAATCTAGGACCATACCTTTTTCTATGTTAGGGACAACAACTTTTATTATAACCATCGTAAAATACATCACTTCACTTTGCGTGAGCTATATCATCAAGTCTCAAGATGCCTTAATATACATTACAATATAATGTTTGAATGAACAAAGAATTTTAAATCTTTACTACTGACAAATATAGAAATAACATGCCCCTACCATTAAAAAACTTCCTCTGCCCCCGTTTCATGAAAGGGTCTTATCTAAAGGACCGTCTTAATTGTCCACATGACTATGACTGAATTACGTACATAATGTACGTAATTCAGTCATAGTCACGTGACAGTTAGATAAGACCCTTTCATGAAACGGGGCCCTCATCACCGAGATAAACAGATACTCCAGCAGTATGTGAGATCAAATATATGTGTAACACCACCAGTAAGACACATACAATGATAAGGTCCCCGCCCCTAAACCAGGTTCCATAATAAACCCATCAAGTTGTCTTAAACGGCTAAATAATCAGAATAATAATATGACATATCTGTAAAGCGCTTAATGCAAACAAGCCTGTAAGCGCTGTCGAGAAAAAGATTAGAGTATACAGAGTGTGAAAATAGAGAAGAGTTTGAGCTATGACTCATATCAATATAAAAAATATTTCCTTATTGAACTACGATGGACATATCAGCAGATACAAAATGAAACGAAAGAACAGTTGTTGAAAGGTTGCTTGTGATTGTACATTCAATCTGTATTACAACTTTAACATGAATTTATCAATTCATGTTTACAAATATTCCTTAAGCCACTCAAGACTGGTCTTGGAAAAAACAAAGAGAATGCATGTTATACCTTAATAAAATTAACTTGAAGTGGTTAAAGGGATAGTACAGTTTTGGTTTAGAGGGCTCTTTAAGAAATAATTAATTTGTGAGGTAATGGAAAAACTAAGTTAAATATTTGGAAGAGCATGTGATTTAAAAGTTAAAACAAATTTTATTTGATCGAAATCGATCAGAAACAGCTGAAATATGAATAAATACATGTATACTTGATTGGAATAAATGTTGGTCCCACATTTATTCAACCATTTATGAAAAAATCTGTATAATGCCTACACTTTTTTCTAAATGCCTACACTTTTTCTAAAAATATACTGTAGATGTGTTTAAATAGTTGTTAATGATCTCTCTATTCAATCATTAATCTTAATAAAAACATCACATTAACAATTTGTTATGAACATTTTTGTTAAACCAATATGTTTTTAGAGAGCGCCCTTTTGTGTTTTAATGGCTGCTTTTTGAATGATAACAGCATTACAACTGGGCCGTTTGTAAGTCTTTCTACCTTCCGGGCATGGTGGAATTACAACTCATAGTTTGTAATGATATGGTGCAAGTTTTGGTTACTAACATTCAGTTTGACCAAAACTGTACTATCCCTTTTAAGACTACATGTCCGTTTTGGAAATCTTACATATCAAAATGGGTTAACATATATATTATATAAACTGTGTCTCTAGAAATAATAAGCATACTTATTCATCAGTACACAATGAAAGAAATCATACTAGGTAAATTCATTCAAAATCTTCATTAAATTTCATAATTTCATTTCAAAATACAATCATCCAACCAATTTAGTGTACACTTCAAAATTGATAATAGGTCTCCAAAGTACCCCAGCTCTGGCCTATGGAGAATGCATGTTGTTCAATATACCTACCACAAATAGTCCTGGGGGTGTTTCACAAAGATCCTTTGTTGAACTTAACTCTAAGTTGGGACTTAAAAAGTATGGTAAGCCATTTGTACCCTTGAAACAAAATATATTCAAAAGCAAAAATGCAAGTATTTTAGACTTTTCATAAATTGTACATGAAGAACAAGACATCTCTTTGATTATAATAGAAAATAAAAATGAATTGAAACAACATTTAATGCCTTTTAAATGGATTTATAGAATTTGTTTTCAAAGAAACTATCGCTTTCCATACTGTTTAAGTCCAACTTAGAGTTAAGTTCAACTTGGGATCTTTGTGAAACACACCCCTGGGCCCCATAACATAAAAAATTCACGATTAATCGTACGATAAATCATAAAATTAATCGTGAATCTTTATGTTACGGGGCCCTGAACTGGTTAAAATCTCGAGGCAAACCCAGAAGCTGCGGAACGTTTACTCTGTGCAACAGTTGCCGTGTGAACATTAGTCAAATATTGCGATATAACTTGAACGATGTACTGTACTAAATATACATTAGAGTGCATTCAAGGCAGTATCAGAAATTTACATCATCATCATCACTAACGCCACTATCACACGAGGCATAATGTGCTGTTACAGGAATTGAATCTTGTTTCAAATGCCAATCTCAAGCAGTGCCACAGGATATATATTCTCTTCGAGACTGTATCAAAATATTGCATCATCATAATCACTAACGCCCCTATCACACGAGGCATAATGTGCTGTTACGGGACTTGTTTCAAATGCCAATCTCAGCAGTGCCACAGGACAAATATTCTCTTCAAGGCTGTATCAAAAATATGCATCATCATCATAATCCCTAACACGAGGCAAAATGTGCTGTTACAGGGACTTGAATCTTGTTTCACCAACTAATCTCAACCAGTGCCACAGGACAAACTTTCTCTTCAAGGCTGTATCAAAAATATACATCATAATAATCACTATTGTTGCAACAGCCAATCTCAAGCACTGCCACAGGACAAATATTTGATCGTTCAAGAGGTGTCAACTGCAAGAACTGTTTACCGTTTCAAGGGCCGCGACTGGAGTTGCAAGGTTTTGAGCCGTCTAAAAAATATGTCACTCGAAAAAACAAAAGAATCACTAATCACTAGCGGCTGTGTTTACGATGTATATGGCATTCATCATTGAAATAATTGAAAGGCATAATGAGCCGTTACAAGGCTTTAATCTTGTTTCAAGGGCCAATCTCAAGCACTGCCCCAGGACAAATATTTGATCGTTCAAGAGGAGCTAGCTGCAAGGTCTGTTTACCGTTTCAAGGGCAGCGACTGGAGTAAGGTTTTACAATGTGTATTTTTGTGTTAGGTCATTTTGCACCACTTGGAAGCAAAAAATCATGGGATCACTGGTGGCTACGTTAGGATGAAGCTTTGATATGCTGGCAGTACAAAAACACTGTTTGACATATTTACATTTCCAAGGTGGTGTTTCACATGCCAATAATCATTTAAATGTAATAGTCAGTGGTATATTGTCTTCCCTTAATTGCGTTTAAAACGCAGTCGCATAGTCAAATGTCATAATGTCGTCCCCTAATTGTATCAAAATAAAGTTGCATTGTCTAACAACGCGGTGGGACAGTAACCAGTTGTTCATAGTTGTGATGCGATCTTAGTCGCGCTTGTTACCAAGCCAAATGTTGCATAGTGTGAGAGTGGCTTTATACACGTGAGAGAGTAATACAGTGAAACCTCTTTATAACGAGTATGTTGGATCCATTGTATGTACCCCGTTATATCAGATATATTGTTGTATCAGGGCTTAAAAACAACAAAATACATAGAACCTGGACCTGTGAAATTACCTCGCTATATCAGGTACCTCCGTTTAAAAAGAGCTCGTTATAAAGAGGTCCCCCTTTTATCACAGTACGATTAACATTGTGTAAGGTTTATAACCTGATAATAAAGTTTTCAACATGAATCATAAGTTATCATAATTGTTCAGTAGCTGCCGTCTGTTTCCTCATTGTCATTGCTATGCAAGGCGTCCATCGTGCGCACGCAAGGCACCCCTGGGATAGCTGCACGTCACCCTGTCTCCACTCCCTCTCTCTCTCCATCATCTGAAAGACATTTTCCGCATCTCCCATCTCCCGGGGTGACAGGGGGTCTGCATCGATCAGCGGTGGCTCCCGCTTGGCCAGCATCGCGAGGTCCGTTGGCGTGGAGACGGCGCTGCCGGTTGAGTTGGATGCGTAGTCGCTGCTGCATTCTGCATGAGAAGATCCGAGTAGGTCAGATTTCGACTGCTCCAGCTCCCTTCTCGCCGCTCTGCGACACAATCAAACGGAGCGTCTCGTTTTTCCTCTCGGCGATGCCAGCCCTTTTTGGCTCTGTTTCCAGGACGTCCATCATCCCACTGTCCTCATTGTCCATAGTCTCTCGTGGCAATGGTCATCAGCATCACCTTTTGTTATCACTGACATCCGCATCAAGGACAGTCATCGTAACTACTTTATCCATAGGATCGCTGGCTATATTGCCTTCATCCACATGCGCTTTTTGCTTGGTCCACGCTCCCTTTGACACTCGATCCCACACGGCAAGAGTCGTCCAGGGCTTTGACGCTACTCGCATCACTGGGCGAGCTCTGACCACTCTCGCCCTCATTTGCAACCACGGTGCTCTCGCTGTCGTCGGTCACGTTCCCCCGCCTCCTTGCCATCATCACTCCCGTTGCTACCCGACTCCTCCGCACTGCTTTCGCTCTTGGGTGAAGCATCCGCAGCTTGCTGCTTTACACTATCTCGCTCATCGTCTAAAATGCATCTTGCGAATGCAGCTTGTGTTCTTTCGCTACCTACACTCCCACCTCTCAGAGTTCTCTACACATAGTGGACTCCGTGGATTCTCCTATACTTGCAGCTCTTTGTCCATCATCCAAATGTATATCCTCAACCTTTCTTTGTCCAACTTCCAAACCTTCCAGACCCTCTCGTATATGAGCTTGAGGGCCTTCGCCAGTACCACGGTTTGCATCATCCTCAAAATTTGCAGCCTGGACGTTCCGCGGTGTGAAGATATCATCACATGACCTTAGGTCCTCATCTGTGGAGTCCCAGCATGTCCTCAAAGTCGGTTGCCGTGACGCGATGCCTGATGATACGGATGATGTTTGTGCTGAAGTCGTTTGGTATTTGCACTATGGGCCATCTTGACACTGGCAGCAGCATCCTCATAGTAATTGCTGTGGAAGCAGAAGGGTTTAAAAAAAGATTATAAGAACATTAGTCTGTTGTAAAACTCATGTTGCATTCACACATTCCTGTAAAGCCTTACCGTAAGAGCCAGATTAATGAAATTGTTGTTAAATGCAATAAAACAGGGTTATTTTGTGGCAATATGAGGCAGTAACGGGTCTAGGAGCCACATACAGGAAGGCAAAGCTTAAATTTCAGAATGTTCATATTTATGCCCCATAAATTCCGCCTTGCTGTCTGTTTATGATTAGGGGAGGGCCATGTGTCTGATGTTGCTATTCTGTGGCTTTACAAGGCCTATGTTTCATATGGTATTTATGATGCTGTAAAATAATAATTTCTTGAATTGCTTTACGTGGCTCACATGGGAAGGATTTACGGGTATGTGTAACAAACTGGGGACATAAAAAGCACCATTGGAAAGTCTTGCAAAAGCACATAAATTGGCCCAACTAATGATTAATAATGTTTTTAAAAGTATAATATAGATATATACATATTTTGACAGCACAATCAGACCTCAAATCGTTAAGTCAGAAAAAAAGGCTAATTTATTATTTTGAATGGCTCGGTAAAAGTCAGGGTAATATCAATGCGCCTCATAATAGAATCTACAGATAGATGGTGACATCTTTATGCTTGATATTATTATCATATTAACTGTATTATTGTCCCTAAGTAACTTCACCTTACCAAATAACCATTAAAGAGATTGTACACCTTTTGCATTCAAAAATTCATAAATTGCCAGATTATTGTCTAAAATTGAGGAAAATACCATTGTGAGCTATACTGAGAAGATTAAAACCTGAAACTAAAGTATTATTAGATGAAACACATATTAGTTGTAAGGTACCGTAAGTCCCGCTTAGAAACACCCCATATCCATTGTCATGTATAATTATCATCATTTATTGGGAATAATATTAATTCCTTGAGCTCACAAAGGATAAAAGGCTGTTGCGACCATTAGTCTACCAACTACTAGTGGATTATAGAATGTTTGACTGAATTTGAAGATACCTGCAAAAGAAAGACCAATATCTTTAACTCACCAGCTTGTTCTGAAGTTTCTCCATGACCTCACTGATCTCTAGTGCAGTGGATGGGGCTGTAACCTCGATGGATGCAAACTGGTTGAAGATCTCACGCGTGTGGCGCAGAGGTTTATTCTAACATTGTGAAACAAAGAACAGAAAAGGTATATTGGAACATTTCTACACTGCATACCGAAATTCAAAAACACAAACAACTTAAATAATATGTGTGGAAAGCAAAAGATACCATGAACTGGGCTGAAAGCTCAATCGTGGCAGAGGTTTATTCTACATCCTAATATTAAGAACACGAATTCAAAATGTCCAACACTTACATTTAAATAGAGCAATTTAACAAATTAAGAGAACAAATTCAATAGTCTTGAACAGTTGAAGAGCGCACAATTTTCTGAATGAAGGCAATGTATTTTTCATAATATAATACAAAAAAGTAATATATTTATTACGAAGCTATATTACATTCACATTATAACTTCCACATGGCATATCAGACAGCACTCCCTATCGAAACGTGCCCACGACTTGGCATGTATGGCTTTAAAAAAACAATGCTCTATACAAATTGCATTGAGCATCGGTTCTTTTAGTTTTGTATAATAATAATAATAATAAATTTATATAGCGCATTTCCATCTAAAATGTTCAAAAGCCCTGTAAAGTCCATATTATTAACGGAGGTTCGGATTTTAGCACACAAGCCCTTTTTTAGATACTTATTCAACAATATTGATCAATTATAAATGCTTTCTGTAACTTTCCCAAAACTGTTATTTATCTTTAATTGTCAGAAAATGTGCATGTTTCCACCAATGAGATTTGCGCATTTAGAAACATGATCTGACTTACAATTAATTGTATCTCTTTCTGAAAATGAAGCCCATATGTTTTAATAACCCTTAATCAGTTTTTTGCACATAATCACATAATAAAATAGATTCAGCAATATTATGTACAATGCAATACCCTAAAAAAACTCACCACCCATGATTTCCTCTTGCTCCTCCTCTTCCTGCTAGCAGCCTGGAGGAAACACCTCATCATCCTCATCAGTCTTCTTCCTCAGAACGGTTGAAAAGTCCCCTCCTCATCTTTGAATGAGGAGCTCCTTCCGAGAGATGAACCTGATGAAAAATATGAAATGAAAGGAAAAGTATGTTCAAATCACAATTGAGCTGTTGTTGATAACCCTCATCATCCTCATCTGTCTTCTTCCTCAGAACCGTGAAAGTTTCCCTCTTCATATTTGAATGAGGAACTCCTTCCAAGGGATGAACCTGATGAAAGTTATGAAATAAAGGCTCATTCAAATAATAACTAGTTTGACGCCAAGAGCCTGCTTCCGCTTCTCTAAAAAGGAATTCCTTATCGATCTTCTTCCTCAGCATGGTGAAAAGTTACCTCCTCGTTTAGGAATGAGGCAATCCTTCCAAGAGACGAACCTGCTAAAAAGATGGGGGAGATTTCAGGAAAGTGCATTCAATGAATGATCACTCTCTTCAAGGGCACCCTTTCCTTGTCTACCAATCAAGGAAAATCCTTTTTAAGTTCCCTCTTTTATCTTAACATGAGGAAGGAAATGAAACTAAAGTAAAACTCGTAAAAAGTAAAGGTATTGTGCATTATATACCTGGGGGTAAACCCCCCCCCCCCCCCCCCCACCCCACCCCCCCCCCCCTCCCCACCCCCAATTTGCATCACAAAATACACACAAATTCAATAGCCACTCTTAAGTAATATTTTCAACTTACTCGAGGACACAGAGGTGGACGGGGCTGGCCCCCGTTCTCGGGGCTGCCCCCGTAGGGCGAACACACCCTGCCCCTCCCCCTTGGGCTGTAGCTTCTTGAGGTAAGTCATGAGGCACTCGATCTGAACTCGCTCCTCCTGAAATGGCTCCCTGTTCTGCTCGTACTCAAACCTGGCACACAAACATGAGACCGGAAAAAAAATCATTATCATCAAACATGTAAGTGCTCAGCATTATTATCATACAATAGTTTTACTTAGTATGCAGTCCCTTCTCTGCCAGAGTATGTTCAAGGACCATTCATGAATTGGTTAGTAATCTTTCTAAAGTTGTTTCTCACACCACCATCATTATCAATTTAAATGTAATTTCCATTATACAGTTATTACCATTCTTGCCTGTTTTAGCCTACAGTCCTATCTTCTTTCTTCCATTCATTCTCAATCCAAGTGGCATATCGAACTCCCTGAATTTTGTACACCACAACCAACCCAACACCAACACCCAACACCAACACCATCACCTCACCAACACCAACACCAACACCAACACCAACACCAACAACACCACCACCACTACCACCACCACCACCACCACCACCAACACCAACACCAACACCAACACCAACACCAACACCAACACCAACACCAACACCAACAACCAACACCACCACCACCACCACACCACCACCCACCACCACCACCACCAGTTATTACCATTCTTTCCTGTGTTTTAGCTTTCCAGTGCTTTCCTCTCATCGTCTTTCCTCTGTTCGTTCTCAATCCTCTGGAGTTCGTAACTCTCTCGGAACTCTCTCTGCTGGGGCCTGGAACTCTGCGTTCAGCTGACGTCGCATTTCATACAGGTTTGTCCACGTCTGTTGTGTGAAACAGAATTCAGTCAATGGGTTAGAGGCTTTAAACATCAATAGACCATACCAAGAACTCAACCTTAAAGGGGACCACCAGGCAAAGAACAACACATAATTATATGTTTTTGGCACCGTTTTTGTTATATCAAATAGATACCCAACATTTTGCAAAGGGTCATAGGCGCCGGAAGTGGGGGGGGGGGGGGGCAGGGGGGGCGGCCGCCGCCCCCCCTGCCCCCCAATCCAAAAAAGTGGTGGGGCAAAACGAAATTTTTGCCCCTCAAAAAATGCCCCCCCCCCCTCCCAAAAAAAATAAAAAAAGAGTGGGAAAGACAAAATCAAATGTATGAGCTAACGTTTCAAAAAACTATATAATAGTTTATACATCCATTTTCAATTTTCGCTGCGCGCTTCGCGCGCGAACAGATTATCTCAGTTTGTTGTAAACATCTGATAAGAGCATAGACATTTTATTCTTTTTTTTGTTTAACTTGGATTCTAAATTTCCTTCACAGGCATAGGCGCCGGAAGTGGGGGGGGGGGGCGGCCGCCCCCCCCCCCCCACTTTTTGGATTGGGGGGGGGGGGGCGGCCCGCCCCCCCCCCCCAATCCAAAAAGTGGGGGGGGGGGGGGCAAAAACGAAATTTTTGCCCCCCCAAAAAAGCCCCCCCCTCCCAAAAAAATAAAAAAAGAGTGGGAAAGACAAAATCAAATGTACGAGCTAACGTTCAAAAACTATAGTTTTTATACATCCATTTTCAATTTTCGCTGTTCGCGCGCGAACAGATTATTTCAGTTTGTTGTAAACATCTGATAAGAGCATAGGACATTTTTATTCTTTTTTTTGTTTAACTTGGATTCTAAATTTCCTTCACAAGGTATGGCATGCACCAAATTGCGCCATTTCAAGTATATAATTGTAAAATCTTCCCCGTGGGAGGGTGATACCCCCTCCCAAACCCTCCCCCTCTGGGCTCTGCCCAAGTCCTCGGTCGCTTCGCTCCCTTGGGATTCATTATTGGCTGTAGGCCATGTTGATCATACATGCGCCATATGGTTTATGTTGGAACTGTTTAGGACACCAAATACAATATTTATGTGTGAATTTGGGTGCAAACAGGGGTGTCGATCCGGGGGGGGGGGGGGGGGGGGGGGCAGGGTGGGCGGTCGCCCCCCCCCCCCCCCCCCCCCAATGAAAATATTGGGGGGCGAACATATCATTTCGCATCCCCCCCCCCCCCCCCCCCAATAATTCCGAAAATGAGGAAGAAAAAAATCGAGTGATATAATGCCAAAGAGGGGAAAGACACATTTATCAATAATTAATCTTCAAAATAGCCGGGTTTTTTAGTTTGAAAAGGACTGTAAATCTCTTTTTTGCCGCGCGCTTTGCGCGCATACAGTTTCTCATATTGCAAGTTTCATTTGGGTTGCGGGAACTCAACTTTTGAGATGTGTTGGGCAGCGTAATTTCTCAAACGTACACCTCAAACGAAGTCTATTAAACCCTCATCTATAGATAGCACACCGTCACAGAAAATAAAATAATCTCGGTACATACCGCGCTGAACGCAAATCAAATTGGAATATCATGTCCCCCCCACATTTGAAAAAAGAGCAAATTGTCCCCTCCCTTTGTCTTTATGTATGTTTGGTTCCATACATATATACTTCATATTACGTCTCAGGTGTGCACCAAATCGCACAATTTCACGCCCAAAAATACAAAAGCTCCCTACTGTGGGAGGGGGACACACCCTCCATACACCCTCCCCCACTCGGTCGCTTCGCTTCCTCGCAACGTCTCCCCTACACTTTTGAGAAATTGTTGACGCCCTTGCTTAATTTCATGGGAGCCCAATACCCTAGACTATATGGATGGCTCTATAGTATACATGATCACGTGGATCCATCTCATGCAAGGCTCAGTCTTTTCCTCGCTATATGCCCTTTAAAAATACGTTATGAGTATATAGGTTCACTATTTTATACAATTTTAACACCCATGCTAGGAGCAAATGTCTGAAATCTAAAAGCGTCTGGGGGCTCCGCCCCCTGGACCCCCATTATTGTCCCCAAATGTGGGTGCCCCCCAAAGTCAGGTCTTCGAGCCATCAAGACACTTTCAATGAGCGCATAATAAAACTTCCGGGCATGCAAATGTGGGGCTTTTAGCTCTCTCAGTGGTCACTCTGGATATTTTCAAATTTAGCCCCTCAAATCTCAAAAACGGATCGACACCCCTGGGTGCATATTTATTAGTGTGTCAATTATTTATTTTCTTCGTGAAAAATATATCAAATCATAACACGCTTTCCCAGATACAGTTAATCTTAAGCCCGAATTTCCCATCTAGGTATGTACCAGATTGCACAATTTCAAGTCCATAAATGCAAAATCTTTCTTACCTTGGGAGGGAGATACCCCCTCCCAAACCCTCCCCCTCCCTCCCTGCCCCAGCCCTCAGGCGCTTCGCACCCTCGGGACTCATTATTGGCTGTGTGTTGTTGGATCATACATAATGTTGCATATTTATGGTTTATGTTTTTATGTGTGTGTTTTGGGGTACATATTTATTAGTCTGTCAATTATTTGTTTTCTACGACGTAGAAAACAAATAAATGACACACCAATAGATATTAAAAATAAAGTTTTATAAAATATATTAAAACTTTCTGGTCGATCAAATCATATCACGCTTTCCCAAATACAGCCGAATTTCCTATCTAGGTATGCACCAGATTGCACAATTTCAAGTCCAAAAATGCAAAAGCTCCCTACCGTGAGAGGGGGAACACCCCCTACCACACCCTCCCCCCGCTCAGTCGCTTCGCTCCCACGCAATTTCTCACTCTCACATCTGGCTCAAAGTTGGCAACCCAGAGTGTGGATGGGCATGAGCCCCTACACACAAAAATTGTGAGCCCCCTTGGGGTTTTGCCCCCCCCCCCCAATCCAAAACTGCTTCCGGCGCGCCTGCAAAGGGTTGTCTAAATTCATAAACAAAGCAATAAATTACCACCACTTACAGAACCACTATTATTTCCGGACAATTTGTTCGCTCTGGACAAAGTAGTCTTTGTACATGCAGACCCATGAAAGCATGCTTAAGAATGGTGATGCGTTTTACATATTTTTTTTTCTTTCTGGAAACATATTTTTGTGAACTTTTTGATGGAATGCACTAGTAAAGATGTAACCTTTCATTTATAAGAATATTAGTTTGGGATGGTGGTACCCTTTAATCTAATTTACAAAGGACAGCAGAGAGGCTCAAGCAGAGCTGGGTTTCATCTTGTCTGGGCTTCCTACTAAGGACTCCTGGCGGTTTAAACGTAGTTCAAATTCGTGCCATTTTGCGAACCCGTTGTGCACAGTGCGACATTCGCTCAAGAGTTATGAGTGCGCGCAAACTACCCTAGTTCAAAATGGCGAGCCACAGTCTATCATCCCCACGCTTGATGATCTTTAAGCAGGGCTTGTCACTTACAGTTGCTTCATGGCCTAGGGCTAGTAAAAATTGGTGACAGGGCATGACAATTTATAAAAGTGATAGTGGCTCTATAGCATCTAGATTTTTAAACTAAAAATACCAAAATATTAAAGGAAATCCTCCTCATTCATACCTGCACTTATTATCAACATTAGGGAGTAAGATATTGAAAAGTAGATAAGTTTTGGGGTTAGTAAAATCTTTGTTTCAGGCCATAAAAACATTGAGAGAAAATAATGTTACTAAACTAAGGTTTGGGGGAAAATGTAAAACATGCACAAAATGTTAGATTGAGAGTACAGTTTTTTTCAAACTGAATTTTAGTAACCAAAACATTACAACTAATAGTAATAACTCCACCATGCTCAAAAGGAATACAAAATAACAAATTAATAGGTAAAAAGCCTGTTATCATTTTTAAAAAAAGAGCCTTTAAGACTGAAGAGGGCACTCTCTCAAAACTCATTAGTTTCAACCGTTTCAAATAAAATATTGTGCATGTGATGTTTTGTTGAAATAGTGATTCGAAAAAAATTGTGATGAGCAGCGCCCTCTCTGCCAAAACTAAACTACCCCTTTAACGGCTGGTTCAAAATTCTCTAATAAGTGTGCGGCCACGTATTTATTACAAATAGTTATATTTATGGATATTTCAGCTATTTCTGAACCGATTTTGATCAAATAAAGTTTATTCTGTCATTAAAATATTATGCTCTTTCAAATTTGCCACTCAGTTTTTCATTATCTCACAAACAAATATTTTGTGTAGCGCCCTCTATTCCAAAACTCAATTATCCCTTTAAACCATTTAGAACTTGAATGACAAAAGAAAATTGGACTCATGAATGTCTCTTGGTCTAATACACGACATACTTAACCGTAAACTGGACTATAACGTATTTGCTTTGTCGCACCATTATTTTAAGTCGTTTATATCGCACGCTATTGTGCACAATCGACTTTGTCCATAGTCCATAGGCCTACCTTATCAATCAACTTTCATTACTAAAAGTATTCGGGATTTGTTTGGAAATATGCATTTAAAGAATAATTATGTACAAATACTCTTCAATCTTTGGACATGTAAAACAAAGCTGATATTATCATAAGGAAATAAAGGGATAGCTGGATTTTGGTATAGAGGGCGCTGCACAAAACATTGTTTGTGAGATAACATAATGGAACACTGAGTGTTAAATTCGAAAGAGCATACAATTTCCATGACAATTTTTTTTATTTGATCAAAATCGGTTCAGATATGGCTGAAATATCCATAAACATAACCATTTGTAATAATTATTGGGCCCCACAATTATTCGAAAATGTTGAACAAGCTTATTAAAGGGGTAGAAAAGTTTAGTAAGGCTGAACCTTAGTAAACAAAACCTGGACAATAACATTGTTATAACTCCACCATGCTCGAAAGGTATAGAAAGTTACAAATGACTGTGTTTTTATGGCTCTTTTGAAATAATCACAGGGTTTTTACTTAGTAAGTATGAAGTATGTGACCATTCAAACAGAGCCATGAAAACACAAAAGGGCGCTCTCTGAAAAGCACTAGTTTCAACCTTTTTCCATACAGAAGTATGCGTGTTGAAATAATTATTAAATATAAAACTCATCAACAACTACTAAAAAGCCTATTTTGAAAAATGTTTAAAAAGTGTATTAAAGCAATTAATTGTTTTGTTTCAAAGCATCATATAAATCTTGGGCCCAGATGTATTCTGATTGAATATATATCTTGATATTTAAGCCGTTTGTGAACCGATTTTGATCAAATAAACTTTATCTTGTCATTAAAATTCTATGTTATTTCAAATTTGACCCTCGAGTTTTCATTATCTCACAAACAAAAATTGCAGCGCCCTCGAAACCACAACTGAACTACTTTTTGAAAGTTATAACTGTTAGTTTCTAATGTAATGGTGCAGGTTTTGGTTACTAAAATTAAGTTTGATCAAAAATTGTACTCTCTTTACCAAAACTAAACTTTCCCTTTAAAAATATGAATATCCTATTCACCTGCGATAATTATAATTGACAATTTGTTTCAAGTCCAGTTCTGCCTATAATAATGATGCATCCTGGTACTACTAGTAGTAGTACATTTCCAAGATAATAATTATGATTTGTTTGTAATGTAATACCTATCTCTTTATTTTTAGCATTGAATAACTATGAGTGTTTGGTAATTGCTATCCACGATGACTTTTTTGTATAAAAGGTGAATAAACCGTTTAGGAACTCACTGTATTAATTGTAACGAATGAACAATGAATACGGAATATTTCCAATTGAATGTGTCTGACGAACATGGTTAAGTGGTTTTTAAAACAAATTTGGCACTCAGAGGGATCCCTATCAATGCGTCATGGGGCAGGATTTTCAAATTTGCAATGTTATTAAAGCCGTGTCAAAGCAGCATTCAAATTCGTAAATAGTCGTTCAAAATCACGTCTGAGCAAGTGAATTTGCACAAAGAGCATACCGTTTCATCAATGGTCATTTTAACTGTCGCGTAGTTCACGTTGGCGCTACTGCACATTCGCGAATTCGAGTGCCCATAAATGAACACGAAACCGTATGCGTATGCATGAATTCATTTGCAGTTAAATGGAATTTGAAAGACCGATACCAACGATTACGCGGCAATGCGTGAATTTGAATGAGCCTTAATGAATTCGATTGAAAAAAGTTTCAAATTTAGCGGGAAACCCTATATTAGCATTATTTTAATTAATGTCATTGATCATGTCCAGCATGGTTTGACAAATTTCTTTATAATGTGTGCTGACTCAACCATGGAATAATCTTATATGCACACATTTTTATTTTTTGGCGTGACGAAAAGTTGAAACATTTATTGGTTATGAAACTATGAGCAGTTGTTTAGGGAGTAGCTATTTTCGGGGGTCGATTTATTTAAAGATGTAGTCATTTAAGTTACTACGCAGTATAGTGTGCTTAACCCCTCTTTCTTTCATTTCAATTTCTAACAGCGTATAGAGACATATGCGCGTTATAATGTATTGTTTTTTAATTATTATATATACATATCTCTTGGTCATTTGTTTCCCAGCTGACGAAGATCATGCCAGGATTGAAAGCTAGGGTTTATACGACTCTCGTATTGTCACATTGGCGATATTTAGTAGATATTGCAGTTTTCTGCAGTATTTATTTTTGTCTTGATATATCTCTTGATAGATTTACGTCCATAGTAATGGAAGAACGGTATTCTAAACAGGGATACGGCCCATTGTATACCATGTTATTTTATTTGTAAAGTCATAAAGAATACATGCAAAGTCATTGCAAGGGCATTCTAAAGAAAAACAAAATATTTGAAATTACTTCAGTAACAAAATAGCTCTGATTTGCAACAGGTAACGTATTAGATATTCAACATGTTTAAAAGATGATCGGATTGTTTGACTTTGACTAATTTGTATTGCTCTTGAACTAATGACAGTCCAGAATCCAGTGACTCACAACCATCCAGCCACACCCAACAATCGATGATCAAGCCACCCAGCAACAATCAACCATACTCACAACCATCCAGCCACATCCTACAATCGATCGTGACCGAGCCACCCAGCAACATCCAACCAGACTCACAACCATCAAGCCACGCCCAACAATCGGTCGTGACTGAGCCACCCAGCAACATCCAACCAGATTCACAACCATCCAGCCACACCAAACACTCGATCATGACAGAGCCACCAAGCAACAGTCAACCAGACTCACAAGAAGCCAGCCACAACCAACAATTGATCATGCCTGAGCCACCCAACAACACCCAAACAGACCCACAACCATCCAGTCACACCCAACAATCGATCATGACCGAGCCACCCAGGACCCAAGACCCAGGACCCAGGTCCCAACAATCGATAATCGAGCCACCTCCATCAACCACCTACATCCAACCAGACTTACAACCATTAAGCAATATCCAACCAGACACACAACTACCCAGCCACACAGAACAAGCCACCGAGCCACCGGGTAACATCCAATCAGACTCACATCCATCCAGCGATACCGAGTCAAACTACAGCAGCCAACTATCCAGTGATTCACAACCTAGTGATTCACCAACCAAACAGACTCAACCTCAAATCAGAAGGCTACTCTCAGGAATGTGCAATGTATGCAGTAGAAGGCAGCGATCCAGCGAATCACAACCCAGTGATTCAGAACCCAATCAGACTCAACCTCCAATCAGAAGACTCCTTACAAGAATGTGCACTTTATGCAGGAGAAGACAACGATCCAGTAATACACATGTACAGACCAATCTGAGCTAGAATATATAAGCCTACAGGAATTGCGAGATTAAATAAATTGTTTGTCCTAGAGATAAACATGCGCCTCGGAATAGTTTTACTATATATCTGGCGCAATAGAAGTGCTAAACAAGTAAGAAAATAAGTGGTGTTCTGGCTCGATATGATAAGTGCTTGACTTCCAATCACGGGAGTTGAAACCGATCGATTCCCCGGCATTTATTTCCTTCAGCAAGACATTCAATCTAGATTGCTGCTCTGTACACAAGAGCATTATATGAGTACAATGGTCGGGTGTTCATAAGTATTGCTCAATTGGAAGCATATGGCTGATATGCTCTCCGGGGAGTTTAGAAAGCACGCATTATATCTGTGTATGTTTCAACTGTACTTAATGATTCTGGGTATTAGCAATATAGATAAATGCGCTCTAAAAGCATGATAGGTGACCATTATTAGTAAAGTGAGGTGTAAGCAGGAGCAACAACGTAATCCACCTCATCATACAATGTGTGTGAATTATCATCAATATTATTATGTATAGATTCAAGCCACTGCTCGTTCAATAAATTGTTTGTCGCAGCTTTATTGTACGAAAGTCGCATATATTGCAGGCTTGTGTGTACAATCTTCTTTGTTCATAGCAAAGATCTTAATTAGTAGGCCTACCTTATCATCAACCATTCACAGCTTAAAATACTCGGGATTGTTCAGAAATATGTGTGTACAAATTATGTATGTACAATTTCTCTTCAATCATTGATCATCTTATTTTTTAAGAGTGTGCTTTTAGCATTAGGAATTGTGAACATCATATTTGCCGGCATCCTGCGACCATTTCCACTGACATGTTATTTCCATGTCCATTTCTGTATATAGTGATGCATCATGGTAACTCATGTCCAAGTCACTATTTACATCATAGAATACTTATGAATTGTTGGTGATTTTATACCTAACTAATTTTCTCTAGCATTGAATAACTATGATTGTTTTTATGCTGGTAATGGCTATTTCACCATTGTCAATATATAGGTCATGACTAAGACACTCAGACTCAATACCAAGCTAAACATTATCAGTATTCATTGCATGAATTGGGGGATTATTCATTTAAACGTGTTTGAAGAACTTGGTCAAGTGAAGTCTTGACATTGAATATGGCACTCAGAGGGATCAATCATAGCGTCATGATTCATGATTATATTTAATGTCATTCTTTTACAAAATTAATAATCAAAACTATAAGTATACATTTGAAATCAATCATTTGTATTTCATTGTTTAGAAGGTTTGACGACTCAATATAGCTAAATAGCAATGTGGACATTGTAAGTCAGACAAAACACTGACAAGCACGCTTGTGAATCTATACCCATTATGCATGCAGAATAAGCCTATTATATAGCTAGTCGTCATCATGAGACATCATGAGACAGCATGAGACATTATCTTTTTTAGCATATAAAGAGGAGTGTCAGTTAATTGTAAGCGCCAAGAGTGTCATACTGTGACAGACATGGCGCTATGTGAATCGCCACTAGTATTACTATTATCATTTCATCATTAATGTCATTGACAATGTTCAGCATGGTCTGAATGCGAGTCGTGTCGTATTCATATTGAGGCGCACTCACTCTTCAATATAATTTGTTTTCGTTATATTGCAATATATTTGGGATATAGCACAGTTGTGATACACACATTTGTCACTGCAGCTCTATGATACTATTATACTGTAATTGTTACTGTTTTTAGTGCTTACTGTTTTTATTATTTGTGTATGTTTCAAGTAAATTCTGAATTGTTCCATCAAATCACGATTTCAATGTCAATTAGAACGATATAACGATTGTTTTATGATGATTATGACATGTTTGAATACTCTATACTTCATAATGTTTGAGTGTAATTCATATTGATTCATATAAATTCATATTAAATGACATCCATTTATCAATGACATTTCTTCAATTGATTTGATAATATTGTTGATATCACAATTGCCGGTTCCCATAACCTTGTTATTTTAACTTTTATTCAGTATTTTTGTGATGACAATTTGCCACTAAGGTTAGCTGACATATTGATTTTAAGATTTAAGTTATATATAAGTTGGCAATGTTTGTAGTTGTTGAATACGAACTATGATGCTTGACGGGTTCGTAAAATGGGCCGTATGCATACAAAGTAGCCATTGCTTATAAGCAATTGCTTCAAGCACAAACAAGAGCGTGTCAAGCAAAAGATCAAGTTCCATCAATTGCTTAAATATTATGCATAAACTTTTGCTTGTGCTGAAACATTTTGCTTACACTGTCTAAGCAATTGCGTACGTGTTGAACAAAGCAGTGCCAGATAATGGATGTGTTTCTGCCAGGAAAGATAAGGTTACTGTCTCCTAAATCTATTTATGAACATGGTAATCAAAGCATGTTATGATCATTTAACTTTGTTATTTATGTGCCAATCCGGTTCTTTATTTATGAATAAAACACATTATCTTTACTGTGTAATTTGTCTCGCAATATGTACATATAATTCATTTGATTTGTTTGCAATGTCATGTCGGGCTAAAATACAGTATTAGAAAGCTATAAACGAAACATGAAGTGAAGATTGCTTCGTCTGTGCATTATGCAATGTGCATGTTACGGGAGTAGAAAAACTGAGTGTAAAATTTGAAAGAGCATACAATTTTAATGGCAGAATAAACTTTATTTGATCAATATCGGTTCAGAAACGGTTTTTCAAAATTGTCAATAGGGGTTTTTAATCTCTCTATTTAGTAATTATTAAAAAAAAAAAAACGTCACACGCATAAGTTTGTATGAACAATGGTTGAAACCAATTCTTTTTTAGAGAACGTCCTCTTGTGTATGAATGGCTCTCTTTTTAAATAATAACAGGCTTATTACTTAGTCGTTTGTAAATTTCTATACCTTTCGAGCATGGTGGAGTTAGAGTGGTGGAATTGGTGGAGTGCTACACCTTTAATGATTGTTTCTCACATCCAGTACGTTTGTTGTCCGTATACATGGTATATTATATAACTGTGTACATTTCCAAGTTGAAGTTGATGGGATAATGCCTGTTTTACTTATTAGTAACAATTATATATCATGCATCATTTATTTTATCAGATTAGATGACCGAAAAAATATATTGACAACAAATTAGGGGAAAAAACATGCATTATTTAAGGCTTTTCTCAAATGACGAAAATGTGTTATTCCTTTTCTTTGTTTTCGTTTTGTTAGTTCGTAATCCTCTTGTTCAAAACGTGTTACCCATTTGAGCATTTACGTCATGTAAAATGGAATACAAATTAAAATGTCATTGTTGATAATATTTGGTTATGTTTATGAACGTGGAGGTTAAACAATGCATTACTCTCAACGATGTATAAATGTGCATCAACAAATCTAAAGTCTCGGTGGCTATTTGTAGTTCCTTAATTGCGTTTAATACAATTAATTATTGAACAGTATGTTATTTGTTTTCATGGACTATACTGAAATATTGTGCATCATTTCTTATTGTGGTTTATCTACATGCCACAGACACCTATTCATATCAGATATGATTAACTGTGTGTTAATTATTTTCAGAGAAACTAATATTGATCATGTATATTAATCTTTATTTAGTCTAATTATTTTAAATACGTTATTTCATGAATTAAATAATGATTATGTCCTACATTTCTTTCCAATTGTAAAACAAAGCATATTGTTTGACCAATCGTATTTAAGCTACGCAATCATCCTCAGGTTAAATATTCCTTGTGTAGATTTCAAAATGTGCAGCCATGTTGGTTTCCAAATCACTATGTTCTTTAGAATTAAAGGGTAAATGTTGGTTGAGAAAGAGAAGGGCGCTAAGTCACTTCTTGTACTTCCGAGATAATCATGTGTAACGCTTTTATAGGAGCATTGTAGATACTCCATTCCGCACTTTGTATTTTCATAAATCTCCACCAACTAAGAAAAATGTAATTGTCTGGAATTTGGGATCTTATAGAGACGGTCTCGGTCTTTAAATCGGTATGCCGATCAATTTAGTCAAAACGCAACATATAGTGTCCTTTTTTCGCCAGGGCAAGCCCAAACTATTTTCCATTTTTGTCCCACGCGTTACGCAAGCATAAATTTGCTCAACATTAGTAATGCATGGGTTATTTCACTTATTGTCATTGATACAGTTATTTGGTGGCATCTCAATGTTACCCAAGAACTCAAGTTTCACTTTCACTTACAAGAATCAACTCTCCTTTTGGTGGTGATGTCCCACGCGTAACAGATGCAAACTTATTGGACCTTTCTCTTACCGAATTGTACATATAGCCATACTGAAAATTAAGTAACGCAAAACGAACGAGTAACATTTTGACAATTTGACCCATTGTATAGATATAGTGAGGTAATCGTTTGACTGTATTGTTATAATTGGTTATCGTCCTACCAAGAATCAGTATACTGAAACAATGTCAAGAGTCAAGTAGTATTTGTCATACTGAATAATTTCAATTAAAACCATTGAAGTGTCTTTCATTCTGAAAATTGTGATTTGTTTACAATATGTTCTTTTCCTTTGTCCACCCTTGCCATGTTGGCTACCTCTTGGTATGTCTTACTGATACGACGCTGTACTTCGTAAATGATGATGAAGTTGATGATGATGATGATGATGATGATGATGATGATGATGATGATGATAATGATGATGAAGATGATGAGGAAGAAGAAGACGAAGTCGAAGTCGAAGAAGAAAAAGAAGAAGAAAAAGAAGGAGAAGAAGAAAAAGAAGGAGAAGAAGAAGGAGAAGAAGAAGTGGAAGAAGAAGAAAATGAATAAGAAGAAGTGGAAGAAGAAGAACAGGAAGAAGACCAATTGTATTAACAATGATAATGATGATGATGATGATGATAATGACATCTTGACAGTTCTACGCTGCACTTGTTCAAAAGCTTCTGGGGGCTCTGCCCCCTCCCCCTCCGTACCCCAGCATATACCCTTAACTCCTAACGTGCCAAGCTCGCATTTTTCCGAGTTACAATGCAGACAAATGCCATAGAGCATTCAAATCCCTGACACGGTAATCAGTCACATGAACCCCAACATTTCAAGCATCAAGCATAATTGTCGGTGCTCTCAGAGCAGATTTTTGTTGCACCCCCCCCCCCCCCCCACCGCCAGTGCAAACACAGATAGACGCCTCTGCATTCATTTATTCGTGTTTACATAGTACACAAATCGTCTGGAAACTTTTCCAAATGTTGATATTGCAGACAAGCACATCATTGTTTACTAAATTCAATTAGAGCATAATTGCCGGGCTTATTAGATGACTGTAATGAGAGCACGCCGAAGAGAGAAATTGATGCCATCCAGCTGTCCCTGTTTGATGTATTTTATCAAGTTTCATTTCTCTGTGATATTTGTGACCAGGCTTGGGAAAATAGGGCTCTTTTGTGCGAAAAGAAAATTTGAGATTGGTATAATATATAGTTATGGCAAGGACACTCTTCATTAGTTTTAAATAGACAGTAATTCATAGAGAACATGTAATGCGTGGCATAAATATTGTCTACTTCATTTTGCCGACGTGTTCAAACGCATTTCTGCAAAACATGAGTTTTCGATATGCGCCTGTTTTTGGTCAGAGCTGGTCACATGTAACTTGTCTAGCGATCAGACTTTGTGATTATATCGAGTTCGATCGGCCCATTCCAGTTAGTTCTCGAGAAGACTTCCTGCTAGACGTATGATGGTGCGAATCGTCAAACCATTTGGTGAGTATTTTGTTTTTCTTTATCAAATCACGGGGCATTCGGAGCAAGACACCAATGCTTAGCGACGGGGCGCATGGGGGACATATTCCCAATATTGTGATAGAAAACACAATATAAATTTAAAAAGTACAAATCGCTGTTTTCCCCGAATTAATTGTGATTTTCAACTAAAACAAATACAGTACTTTTCGAAGCGAGTATTTATATTCGATTCTGATTATTTTGTTTTCTTTTGTCGTATTTTCTTAAATTGCATACACAATTAATTACGTTATCAGACTATCGTCCACTACTTCCACTAAGTCACCGTGTTTAATAAGCATACACCTGATGAGCAAAATGACAGTTGTTGTCTGCACATTATGTAAACATTTAATATTTGTATCGTTTCTAATTTCCATTCTTAGACAACATGAAGACGGTAGCAGCTGTAAAACTGATCACACTCGTGCTCGTAGCAAGCATTGTAACCATGGTTACGGCAGAGGCAGGTAATAAAACAATGATTCAAAGGATAGTTAAAATATAACAAAATATCGTATTTGTAAAGCGCCTAATGAAGAGCAGCATCTAAGTGCTATTTCAATCCCTGGTCATTTGGTACAGTTCAGACCCGCACAACTATCTTTTACACATACTCGACGGGCACCCCATTTTCAAATTAGAGCAATCAAAATCACCTTACGTGCATTCCATTTCATTTTCGGACTCAGATATTCACGTGTCGTGCATTCAAATTAACGCGGTCAGCGGATTTACGTTTATGTGGCATTCATTTTTCATTTTCAGGAACTCAGTTTCCTTTTTTCTGCATTCAGTTTACTTAATATGCGATATTTCCTTATTGATGTAATGTTTTAGTTTGTTTTTAGTGCAAAGTGACATGAAAATTAACACAAAAGAGCGTCAATCTCACACTATGCTTGCAATAACACAACACATTCACTAGCTGACCAGCAGACAAGTGTGCATGCCAACTACCCCTCACACACAGTGGAATCCTGATCACATGCATTGTAACACGTCTAAACGAAATAAGTATACATAATTTGAACCCTTTATTTTAGGTAAAATGATCATATAACTCTTCGCAAACAAATGTATTTTTCAATTGACCAGTGCATGGTGTTAAAGGCTAACACTGTGAAAGGATGGTGGGAGCAGCCGGGGAAGGGAACGGAGAGACCAAGCCGTGATGGAGAATGTTGTATAGATAAGTGTTAGCTTATTCAGCGTGGCCAGCGAAAATAATACTATTATGCTAGGGAGCAGCGAAAATTATGCTAAATTAGCAAAAAATTAGGCCAAACCTCTCGAGACTAAGTCCTGTCCTAAATTTTCCATAGACAACCCACTGGTTGAGAATCCTGAGTGTAAGCGGGGGAGGGGGGATAGTCGTAGAAAATTCCGAGGCCTAGACCAGGATCATTCAAACAAAATTTCAGGTCGAGATCATTGGTGATGATTGTCGACACCTTTTTTTCTCAAAATTATGTTTTTTTTCTCCAAATTATGCCAGAATTCTGATTTTAAAAAGTCAAATTATGCCAGGCATAATGCCAGACGCTAAAAGGGTCAAAGTTATGCCAGAAAGCATAATTATGCCAGATCTGGCAACCTTGAGCTTATTACACAACTGATTGAGTATCAATTTTTAACAATACTTATGTGAATATTTGAATTCAATAAAAGAAGAACAATAATTTATTTTGATATATTTCGTAATCGAACAATTTGCAATAATTGACGTTACCCAGTGAGCAAATGGGGTTTTTAAAAAATGGTATGTTATAAAAGGTTGGGGCCCAGAATTGTCTTCTAGGACCTTGTAGAAGCACAACCTAGATGCACAACCTCTTGAACTAGCTATTGGAAGTCCACAAAACACATGTATGATTTTACCCCTACTGTACGTTAAAAGCGCCTCAAATCCTTAGGGTTCATGAATGTTCTACTCTGTTATTTTCACGATTACACCCATGCGCATGCTGAACTATGCTCAGATATGTATTCCATAGATATTTGTGCATCTTTTGATACCAAATTGTGCCTTTTCATATCTATGGTTTTTATGTCACGTGTCAGACATAGAAAATGAAAATTTAAATACTCTTATGAACACACATTTATGGAAATGTTTCAGATTACAGAATAACACATTTTTGTATCTATAAAACCCGAATTTATACTAAATGTTGAAGGGCATTTAATATGGTTAAACAACAATACACTGGCAACTAAGATGATAAAACAATACAAAACAAAAAAAATGTGAAACAAGAAACACACTTAAAGGGATAGTTGAGTTCTGGTAAGGAGAGTATACAGTTATGGTGAAACTGAATTTTAGTAACCAAAACCTGCATCATTACATTACAAACTAATAGTTATAACTAGAAAGGAACACAAAATTACAAATGACGTAGTAAAGATCATGTTATCATTCAAAAAGAGCCGTTAAAACGTAAGAGGGCGCTCTCTAAACACGCATCGGTTTCAACCATTTTGAATGAAATATTGTGCATGTGATGTTTTGTTGAAATAGTGATTAGATAGAGAAATAACCAACAACTATTTTATTACCTATTTTGTAACTTTTTGAAAAGAGGAAGCATTTTTTTGAATTTTTAACGGCTGGTTCAAAATTCTCTAATAAACCTGGGGCCCCAGCTTTATTACAAATTGTTATATTTATGGATATTTCAGCCGTCTCTGAACCGATTTTGATCAAACAAAGATGATTTTATTATTTAAATATTATGCTCTTTCAAATTTTACACTCAGTTTTCATTACCTCACAAAAAAAATAAGTAGTCTAGCGCCCTCTCTACCAAAACTCAACTATCCATTTAAGAATAATAATTGTAATAAATATAATGACAATGAGGTGGCTGCTATAATAGCGAACGTTCTGTCTATTTGACGCTCGCGGCGCATCACTATTTTTACTCCAGAGTCCCAGTCATTGGATACATACTGTAAGAAATCCAGCACACAAAGTACACAAAGTAGTATGCTCCCCTGGGAGTTGAGATGGTTAACAAGATAATTTTGCGGGTTTGAACTGTACCTGATGACTAAGGGTAATAATGCGCCTCTGAATAGGCAACTAGATAGATGGTGCTCTATAAAAGCTATATATTATTATTACACATTTCCACTTCTTGTGGAATATTCCAGCCTGGCACCTTCTATGCGAATGCGGTACTAAGGAATCAAGTTCCATCCTTCCAGGCACTCTCTGGTTCCGAACTCGTCACCTCTTGATTGGAAGGCATGTGTCCTTCCAATCTGTATTACAAGCAAAAACCTTTATAATATATTTCAGACCTTTGTAAATATAATCAAGTCTAGAAAGAAACATAAAAAAAACATAAAATCAATAATGTTAACAATGATTATAAATCATATTTTTTTTCTTTTTTATCCTGTATAATATTTCCAAAAAAATAAATGTTGTTGTCATGCATTGTCGCATTTTACATTACAAACCTGCATACAATTTTGTTGCGATTGGCACTCAACATTATAATAGGGGGCTGAGGGTGGAGGGTGTATCGACATCGTTTGTAAATACAAAGTCAAAATAACAGGGTATGAAAGATGACGTATCTTTGGGATGGGTCTTTTTCCACTGATCAGATGACATTCTTGTAAAGCTTAACTACAATTCATACGAAGAAGAAAAGCCAAGAAGTACATTTATATTCCCACATTGTAAAGGGGTTAGTATCGATCCTAACAGAGGGGACAAGCTACAAAGTGACACATTAAACAACCATCCTCATGCGACATATCACATTAAGAAATCAGTTCTTTCTAGATGCCATTATAATACACTCTATGGCATTTTCACAAATGTGAAATACACTAGATTATAATTTTGGATATGTTGATTTATACTACTAAAGAATTTTGCTGAATGATATCCCTCTAAAACTAAACAGCATACATTTATGTACAGTACATCATCACTAAAGAGTAACAATGATGTGCTCGACAGTCATTTAGTTTATTAACCTTAAGATGTTTTGCAGTTAAATAGTAACTGGAAACGCTCTGAGGTTCCTCAGTGAGAACAGTTCTTGAATAAACCGCTTAAATCTGCCTTAATTCAACTTGACAAAGTGAGCAATTAATGGAAGGGAATTGTTATGTCCGAGTCCTAGTCTCTAATCCTCAAATCTGAAGACTGGTTTCTTGATTATCTGTGGTTCGGGTATTATGTTGTCTCACAGAGTTGTCACCAATGTCAATGACGACATCATTACATGTGTCTGTATAATGAAGGATCTAAACTCGGGTAGTACCTGAAATGTGGAAGCCACCACCCTAATTGACACATCCCTATGAAATTAGTGTAATTCTTTGGACCATTACATTGAGTGATGGGTAATGCACTTATTACAAAATACGGCTCGATATTCGAGGTCATTGGCAAGTAAGGCAATTTTGAATGAGTCCTGGAGACACATGCACTCACCTAATGTAACCATAGCTGTTTAATCCATCATCCTGACCAGTTCGAGGATTAAAATCTTTGAAAAGCTGCAATATACAAGCTATTAAAGATCTTTTCTCAATAAAGGAGATGCTTCTCCGTAGGAGCTGTGATCACCATCAGTGACAGGAATGCAATGTCACGGATTCAATTAGTAAAATTATGTTGTTCTAATTGTAAGGGTTCTTTCATGATAGATATACTATATTTAGGCCTATTACATATTTGCATTCGATAGTCTATAATTATATATTTGCTATATCTACATTCTGTGCGTTTCATTATCAAGATGTGAAATAAATAAATGCGTTTACTTCTATCATAATGATTTAGTCAAAACATATACCAAAGATACACTATCAAGAACTCATATTATTATGTATTTTATTGTTTTTAATACGTTCTGTGTTCTATTGTTTTAATTACTTTTTTCATATCATTTGAAAAACTTTCCAAAATAACATTGAATGCCATTACAGACTTCCAAACTAAAAAGTGTGTTACGTTTTAAATAGTCTAAACATTTCAATGGGTTTTTTGTCCATAACTGAACATGCAATTTCATGTTTTTGTATGACACGTGACTTAAAAATGACACGTGACACATTAAACAAATATATGATGCGGTCAAATTTGGTATCAAACCCTACAGATCACGAATCTGAAGCAATTTTATGATATCATTATGCTTTTTAGTGTTATTGTGAAAATAGCAGAGACAAACCTTCATGAACCCTACGGATTTAAGGCGCTATTTACGGACTTAAGCGTAAATCGATCATACGCGTTTAGTGGACTTCCAGTAGCTAGATTGCGAGGTTGTGCACCTAGGTTGTGATCCTAGAAGGTCCTAGAAGACATTTCATCATAATGTGTTTGTACTCATAGATTACTGCTATTGTTATTGTGTGAGTGATTATGTCAATTTTCATAAATTTTTAGCTTAATTTATAACACAATTTAGAAAATGTGTCATGCTATTTAAACTGAATGCACCAAGTAGGAAGCTGACTTCCTGAAAATGAAATTGAATGCAACACAAATTGCAAATCTGCCTGTCCGTTATGACCGTGTAAAATTGAATGATCGAACATAAATTTTGTGCCCGAAAAAGAAATTAAATGAACGTGTAGTGATTTTGATTGCTTGAATTTTGAAAAAGGGGTGCAAGTAAACGAAATTGGATGCATGTATTGTGAAATTGAATGACCGAATTCGCCCCAGAGCAAGAAACGCATGAATTTGAATGACCCTTATGTGAATGTGGGTGAGAAAAAGTATGAAATTGACCGGGAAAACCTATAATAATAATAATAATAATGAAAATAGTAAAATGAACATTTATATAGCACAACTATGAAACATAATACTCTACAGCGCCTTGAATTATTATTAATACATATGGTCATCAGGTACAGTTCCTACCCACATAATTATATTTCGTACTTACGATGCTAGAAGAAGAAAAACACTTTGCTATTTAGTCTGAGTCTCTCTTCCTTTATATTTATGTATCATTGATTATTGTTTATCTTTACCCAAGTTTACATTATCTTTTCATCACAAAGCTGAATAAATCAATTTAATTATCTGATTTGCCAAAGTCGGTACAAACACGTACTAAAAATATAATCGTAATTTCCCCAAAAATAATTTCAAGATCTAATTTTCAATATAATCCACACATTGTACTTACAACTCTTCATCTATCAGACTAGCTCATGAATTTTCCCTATCTCTCATTTTTGACAATCTCACAACTGTAATATTTTACTTGAAAAGGAGTACAGTGTATTTTAACACTTACAACAAAACTGTCTCCAACTCAAAAAACTACTTCGAGAGAGACGCTGCTTCCTATAATATTCCCCAGGAAAGCCATGCCGATGCTTTTGAGCGATGCTCTCCATTTGATGTTTCAATTTCCTTTTTGTTTGTTTGAATTGCTCTAATCTTAGGCAAATCAGGAATGGAGTATATATGCCATAAATACCCACTTGGAAAAGCATAACATACAGACTTCTCTAAGATCATATGGCACCTGTCAGTAAAGATCTGATCTCTCTTAGTTTAATATAATATACTCAGTGAATATACTGTTTTATTAATTGTTCTTCATAATTATAATCATTGCTTTAACTTTAGGCAAGTCTGGTAAGGGGTACAACTGCCATGATGACCCCCTCGGAGAGACGTACCGCGGAAACCTGTCCAAGACCTGGGCCAACCATACCTGTCTGAGCTGGTCCAGTACGATCCCCACTTCGTACAACTATTCTGCGAAGACCCATCCCGATAGTGGGTCTAGAGGACAACAACCACTGCAGACACATGCCGGACGGGGGCCCTGCTCCCTGGTGCTTTACTGAGGACTATGATGTCCTCTGGCAGTACTGCGAACTCGGAATCTTCGACCCAGAATGCGCAAATATTCAGATGGTAATCTATATTTATCTAGACTTCTTCATAATAATTACTAATTTAATATTCAGTGATAAATACCGTCACAGTAAGCCCATTAAGATCTCGTCCAATCACCACTATCGCAGTAACTCAACGGAATTCCGTTTACTGCTATAATTATACCATCAAAATAACTATTACTATCGGTAAGATTGTAGCATTATAATAATAATAATGATAATGATAATAATAGTAATAATAATAATATACTTATATAGCGCATACAAGTGAATATGACTCTCTTATTATTATAAGCTGTTCACTAAGGTCCACTTTTTATCGGTCTTGGTCATCTAAACAAGTAATCTCGGTCTTGGCCGCGAAATAGGCGTTTGGCGAAGGACAATAGTTCCCATTCTTGTCGTTGCAGACCAAAGAGAATGCTACACAACGGACCGCGCTGCTGATTACAGAGGCTTTGTGAACGTGACCCGAAGCGACATCCCGTGCCAGAAGTGGAGCGTTCAGAATCCTCAACGACACCCTTACACTCAAGAGGATTACCGCATTGCAGGGCTAGGGAACCACAACTACTGTCGCAACCCCGCACCATACCGCTTCTACGCCTGGTGCTACACTACTGACCACCAGGTTGAATGGCAGTACTGCGATGTTGGGATGCCCAAGCCCACCTGTAGTGCTACAGAGGCGTAGCCAGGAATTCTCCCGAGGACAAAAAAGTATAACTTGAGTAATATACGGTATACTAACACGTATAAGCAGTTGTAATAGCTTGTATACATTATATCGAGCGGGCTTATTATAAGGCAGATATTACATTTCAAGCATAAAAGCTGCATAACATCTAAAATAGTATACTTTGTTTTCGATAAAGGGCCCTGATTTTGTTTTATTTTCTTTGATTTGATTTCAATTTTATTCAACCATTAAAACAGAAACATATATATACATCACTGGTATATTACACAACAATGATATCATACAAGTCAATTTCTTAACATTTTAAGGCAACTATTCCAACAAATTAACAAAACAATACATGTAATAGCAAAATTCGTCATTGCTTTACTTGTCATTACTAAATAGAATATGTTGGTATATTTGTCAAATTATATGAAGACTTTTTTCTTCTTTTAAATGAAAATCGTTTATCTAAATACGAAGATGTGTTTTTTTTTAAATAAGCTACATTTTTTTCTTTTACTTCATACAGTGAGTAAAGTTGCAAATATAACACAATCGAAAGTTAAAATAATGGTCATCATTTTTTCTTTGCATTGGGAAAATTTTATTAATTTCTTCGTTAATTTTATCTGCATTTGTTTTACATGTATTACACTTAAGTAATATCTAACTCATTTCACATTAGCATTAACACCCTGTTATTTCATTCTTCGATTTTATTAAATCATTTCGTAATACAGTGAGGTTTTTCAGATAATAAACATAACATACGTTTTGTCTCTGAATTATTGTATCATTCATGTAAAATATAAATTTATTTTATATCACACTTCCAACAATTAAAGTTTGATGATATTGATATACATGAACTAACATGACTAAAGAAACGTTGATGGCTAGTTGCGCACAGAAGTAATCGTTGTATATTCAATACTTGTACATTTTGTAGAACAAAATTAATGTATACAACAAAATGTATCAAACGCATCTAAATATATATTAATTGACAACATGTCAATATATTTAACTAAATATATGCATAAACAAATCAAATACATATTAGACGAAATATCAAAAGACACAATGAATTGCGAAAATCTACATCCGCTCACGTCCCGCAAACTGTGATACATGCACTACTTACGTTGCTCTCGAATTACAGAATCCGTTCAGGTGCTTTTAAGTTATGTTTAATAATAATTCAGTAAGTGCTTAACTTGGCTCAATCCGACTTTGCATTTTGTTGAAGTCTTACAATCAATATAACTCCATGTGAAGGAAATTGCAAGGTTTCAAGCCCCATTTTGTTCAGGAAAGCTCTTAAATTACAAGTTCTTTCATATCAAACAATAATCTCGCAACTTTTGACATTTGGCTTGTAAAAGATGGACAGGATCTTAAATACAAAGATATTTTGAAGCGACTTTGTTCATCATTCAACATGTAAGCAACTTTAAATACTACGATGTGAGTTCGTAATAAATAGTCCTGTGTTGTTGATACGATTTTTCATGTTTTTAATCATTGTTCATATTAAATGGTTGTACTTGTGCTTGTAGTTTGACTCTGTCATTAAAAATGTTACGTCCTTAAAATCTTTTTAAGATTAATCTGAAAACTTACCTTTTCCAAATTGCATTTCATTAATATCCAGTAGTTGTCTGTTGTGGTTTTAAATATATTTATGTATTTAAAGTTGTTCATATTAATATTTAAATGTTCATGTTTGTTTGCTTTCCCTCTTTTGTGAATTCGCGTTATTTATCTTGGTTTCCGGATGCCCCTCCGTGTCAAATTTATATAGGAATGACGACAGAGGCGAGCTGAAGTCATTAAGTCATGTGTTTTGGGGACTACTTTTGTGTGCATGTAAAGATGAATTGACTGCGCCCAGAGCATTGAAAAGGTGGAATTGGCGCACTAGAAGACTTCTTCATTACCGTTTAAGTTTACAGTGTACCACAATAACTACATTTCCACATATTTGTTATGATATTACTATAAAAAGTTGACTTTGTTCAAATTGCATGACTCGATTTGGTATTGGAATAAAGGGAAACATAAGACTACTCACCACAGCATGTGTTGTTTGTTCGTTTGTATGTTTGTTTGTTTGTTTATACTTTTGTCTGTCTGTATGTATGTATGTATGTCAGTCTGTCTGATTGGTTGGTTGGCTGGCTGGCTGTCTGGTGTGTTTGTTTGTTTGTCGTGAATTGTATATTTATATTTTTGTTAATACTTTTGTATTATATTATGCAGAAAAAAAAATCCAAGGGTTAGATTTGAACGAGTATGTTACCTGTAAATTTACTTTTCACAAATCGTGACATTTATATGGTTTAAAGACAATACAAGCAAATCCCGTTTTGACAATAAAACCAAAGGGTCATCTCTTGTAGCATAACTGATAATGCTTGATTAGCTGTATTGTTTGTATTGAATATTCATAAGCATTACTTCAGATTTTGTTAAAGATGATAATAATGATATATGATGGTGATGACGACGACTACGACAATGATGACGATGATGATGATAACAATAGATAACGATAGTGCTGATGATAAAGATGATACTAGATGGTGATGGTTGCGATGATTATAGTGGTGGTGGTGGTGGTAGTGGTGGTGGTGGTGGTGATGATGATGGTGGTGGTGGTGTTGTTGTTGTTGGTGGTGGTGGTAGTGGTAGTGGTGGTGGTGATGGTGGTGGTGGTGGTGATTATGATGATGGTGGTGGTGGTGGTGTTGGTGGCGATGATGATGATGATGGTGGTGGCGATGATGATGATGGTGGTGGTGGTGGTGGTGGTGGTGGTGGCGATGATGGTGGTGGTGGTGGTTTCACATTCCCTTACTTCCCTTACTTGCCTCTCACCGAATATTGTTATAGCCATACTGAAAATTAAATAACGCAATACGAACATATGTCACACGAGACTAATAAATCATGATAAGTGAGGTAATTGACTGTCTGTATTGTAATGATTAGTTATTGTCCCCCCTTCCCCCCAAAAAATAACATAAATAAATGAAAAAAATAAACAAATTATAATAATAATAAATAAATAAATAAATAAATAAATAGATAAATAAATAAATACAAATAAAATAGAAATAAAATAATGTCAAATATACTGAATAGTATACTCATATACTGAATAATTGTAATAAAGTAATTTAAGTGTCTTCTATTTTGGAATTGTGATTTGTGTAAAAGATGGATTTTTTTTCCTGTTTCCACCCTTGCATTTATGACTACTTCATAAGTATGCCATATTGATACTACACTGTAATTTCTTAAGGATGATGCTGCTGCTGATGATGATGATGATGATGATGATGCTAATGATGATGATGATAATGAATGTGATGATGATGATGATGATGATCATAATGATGATGATGATGATGATGATGATGATGATGATGATGATGATGATGTTGATGTTGATGATGATGATGATGTTGATGATGATAAAGAAGAAGAAGAAGAAAATGTTTTGTTTATAACAATGATAATGATTATGTTGATGATGGCATATTGATATGAACCTTCGGAATAACGAACCTTCGGAATAACGGACTGTAACCGATAGTTATACGCTGCATCTGTTCGAAAAGCTTCTCCTTCCCCATCCGGACGCCCAGCATATACCCTTAACCAGTCCAGGACTGGTCCCCAAAATACTCAGGCTTTGGTCTATGGAGAATGCATGTTGTATCAAAATCAATCAGTCCTGAACGGGTTAATCAGTCACATGAACCCCACCACTTCAGGCATCGAGCTCTATTTGTCGGTTCTCTCAGACCAGATTTGTTGCCAAATTTGTTGCCAACCCCTCCCAGTGCAAGAACCGATTTTAACTTGTAAATAGTCTGGAACCTTCTTCAAATATTGGTATTGCAGACAAACACTGCATTGTTCCCTACAAATTATTCAGAGCATAATTGCCGGGTTTATTTTATGACTGTAATTAGAGCTCTATCGGGGCTCCCTGTATGGAAACCCTGGTCTCCTGGAAACCCTCCACGAGTCCGAATACAAGTCTATGTACATCAACCAACAAGCTGGCATTCGAGTTTGGAAACGGTAAAATTGAATTCATACAACATTGTTTGTATTGTAGAGTGTACAGTTTGACCATACATATTGATGGTTCTACGCTGCTAATTTTCAAGACCTTATGGGGGCTCCACCCAGCCCCCCCCCCCCCCCCCCCGCCAATCTGGACCCCAATCAGGTGCCCTTCGACGGTCGGGCACATCTACACCCAACTATTTCAGGGATGAGAGCCCTCTCACCGATGAATACAAAAAACAATTTTCATTCTGCCCCCCACCCAGTGCAAAACCAATCGACGCCTCTGCCTCTTGTTAGTGTTTAAATGGTACGAACATCGTCTGGAACCTTTTTCGAAATGTTGTTTTTCAGACAAGCAAATTTTTGTTTACTAAATTCAATTAGAGCCTAATTGCCGGGCTTTTATTACATGACTGTAATAAGAGCACACCGAGGAGAGAAATTGATGCCATCCAGCTGTCCCTGTTTGATGTATTTTATCAAGTTTCATTTCTCTGTGATATTTGTGACCAGGCTTGGGAAAATAGGGTTCTTTTGTGCGAAAAGAAAATTTGAGATTGCTATAGTAATGACAATGACGCTCTTTATAAGTTTTAAATAGACAGCAAATTCATAGAGAACATGAAATGTGTGGCATGAATAGTGTCTACTTCATTTTGCTGACGTGTTCAAACGCATTTCTGCAAAACATGAGTTGCCAACATGAGCCTGTTTTTGTCAGAGCTGGTCACATCTGGCATGTCTAGCGATAATATTTTGGGACTATATCGATTTCAATCGGCCCATTCCAGTTAGTTCTCGAGAAGACTTCCTGCTAGACGCATGATGGTGCGAATCGTCAAACCATTTGGTGAGTATTTTTTTTTTCTTTATCAAATCACGGGGCATTCGGAGCAAGACACCAATTCTTAGCGACGGGGCGCATGGGGGACATATTCCCAATATTGTGATAGAAAACACAATATAAATGTAAGTACAAATCGCTGTTTTCCCCGAATTAATTGTAATTTTCAACTAAAAACAAATACAGTACTTTTCGAAGCGAGTATTTATATTCGATTCTGTTTATTTTGTTTTCTTTTGTCGTATTTAGTCGTATTCTTAAATTGTATACACAATTACTTACGTTATCAGACTATCGTCCACTATTTCCACTAAGTCAACGTGTTTAATAAGCATACACCTGATGAGCAAAATGACAATTGTTGTCTACACATTATGTAAACATTTAATATTTGTATCGTTTCTAATTTCCATTCTTAGACAACATGAAGACGGTAGCAGCTGTAAAACTGATCACACTCGTGCTCGTAGCAAGCATTGTAACCATGGTTACGGTAGAGGCAGGTAATAATACAATGATTCAAAGGATATTTAAAATACAACAAAATATCGTATTTGTATAGCGCCTAATGAAGAGCAGCATCTAAGTGCTATTTTAATCCCTGGTCATTTGGTATAGTTCAGACCCGCACAATTATCGTGTACACATACTCAACGGGCACCCCATTTTCAAATTAGAGCAATCAAATACACCTTAAGTGCATTCAATTTCATTTTCGGACTCAGATATTCACGTTTCGTGCATTAAAATTAACGCGGTCAGCGGATTTACGTTTATGTGGCATTCAATTTCAATGTTAGGAACTCAGTTTCCTTTTTTCTGCATTCAGTTTACTTAATATGCCATATTTCCGTATTGATGTTATGTTTTAGTCTGTATTTAGTGCAAAGTGACATGAACATTAACACAAAAGAGCGTCAATCTCACACTATGCTTGCAATAACACAACACATTCACTAGCTGACCAGCAGACAAGTGTGCATGCCAGCTACCCCTCACACATACAGTGGAATCCCGATCACATGCATTGTAACATGTCTAAACGAAATAAGTATACATAATTTGATCCCTTTATTTTAGGTAAAATGATCATATAACTCTTCACAAACAAATGTATTTTTCAATTGACCAGTGGGTGTTAAAGGCTAACACTGTGAAAGGAGGGTGGGAGCGGCCGGGGAATGGAACGGAGAGACCAAGCCGTGATGGAGAATGTTGTATAGAAAAGTGTTAGCTTATTCAGCGTGGCCAGCGAAAATAATACTATTATGCTAGGGAGCAGCGAAAATTATGCTAAATTAGCCACAAATTATGCCAAACCTCTCGAGACCAAGTCCTGTCCTAAATTGTTCATACTGGTTGAGAATCCTGAGTGTAAGCGGGGGAGGGGGGTAGTCGTAGACAATTCAGGATCATTCAAACTAAATTTCAGGTCGAGATCATTGGTGATGATTGTCGACATCTTTTTTTTCTCAAAATTATGCTTTTTTTCCAAATTATGCCAGAATTCTGATTTTAAAAAGTCAAATTATGCCAGGCATAATGCCAGATGCTAAAAGGGTCAAAGTTATGCCAGAAAGCATAATTATGCCAGATCTGGCAACCTTGAGCTTATTACACAACTGATTAAGTATCAATTTTTAACAATACTTATGTGAATATTTGAATTCAATAAAAGAAGAACAATAATTTATTTTGATATATTTCGTAATCAAACAATTTGCAATAATTGACGTTACCCAGGGAGCAAAGGGGGTTTTAAAGACATGGAATGTTATAAAAACCTTGGAGCCCATAATTATCTTCTAGGACCTTGTAGAAGCACAACCTAGATGCACAACCTCACGAACTAGCTATTGGAAGTCCACAAAACACATGTAGGATTTTACCCCTACTGTACGTTAAAAGCGCCTCAAATCCTTAGGGTTCATGAATGTCCTACTCTGTTATTTTCCCGATTACACCCATGCGCATGCTGCTATCATCCCATTTCTTCAGATATGTCTTCCATAGATATTTGTGCATCTTTTGATACCAAATTGTGCCTTTTTATATCTATGGTTTTTATGTCACGTGTCTTTGTATGTCACGAAAATGAAAATTCACATACTCTTATGGACACACATTTATGGAAATGTTTCAGATTATAGAATAACACATTTTGTATCTGTAAAACCATAATTTATACTAAATGTTGAATGGCATTTAATATGGTTAAAAACAATACACTGGCAACAAAATGATAAAACAATACAAAGCAAAATAATCATTTAGATTGTTTGCAGACGATTCAAATATTGTTCACACTTTTGATGAGAATCAAAATGAAATTGATGTAAATGAGGTTAATGAGCAACTAGATGCAATTCAAAAATGGTGCGATGCTAATAAACTCACTATAAATGTAAAGAAAAATAATTATATGTTTATAAAAGCAAACGACGGGCAATTGATGTAAATGGTGTAGGAGTGTAGGAGTTCAAATTGATAGTACATTGTCTTGTAAGCATCACATTGATTGTGTAAATAAGTGCGTTCGTAGAAAAGTGGGTTTGCTATTTAAATTGAGATATTTTGTTCCTCGGTATATCCTTGTGCTCTTGTATAAATCGTTTATACAGCAGCCCCACATACTCTATGGAATCGAGATATGGGGAAGCAGTTATAAATCTCGCTTGAATTGTATTCATTTAGCTCAGAAGATGGCTGTGCGAGCTATTACGTTTTCATTATTGAGAACATCCTCCGGACCACTGTTTAAACAATTTGGGATATTGGATGTTTTTGGTTTACATGAACTGGCAGTTTCAACATTTGTATATGATTTGTATAATAGAAATTTACCACACACATTATTAGATTATTGTAAGATTGTACACCATACTTATGAAACAAGAGGAAAAGAAAATACAATGCTACCCTTGCCAAATTGTAAGACGACACAAGGTACATTCACTATTTCTTTTGTTGGACCGAAGCTTTGGAATAGCTTACCTCAGAAGATTAGAGAACAAAAAATAAGATATTCATTTCGTAATACCCTTACGATTTATTTGATGAACAAATAAATCATCTGTTATGTTGCAGTTAGTAATGTTTTGTATTTTGAATGTATACATTATAATTGTAAGAATTAGTATAATGCTATAGTAATGAAGAGATACACTATCGAGATATAGTGAACAGGGAAAACCGATATCGACTAGCACTTGTGCTAACTTTTGGTTTTCTTTTAGCAACAACTTGAACTTTTGTATAAATGTGTTTTATGAAAGCATTAATTAAGCTTTTGCAGTAATTCATTGTTTTGTACATTATGTACAGTTTGTATTTTAGTGTTTTGCCTTGCATACTTTGTTTGATGATGTACATACATTTTGTTGTTAATAAACTTCAAACTTCAAACTTCAAGAATGTGAAACAAGGAACACACTTAAGAATAATAATTGTAATAATCATAATGACAATTATAATTATAATAGCGAACGTTCTGTCTATTTGACGCTCGCGGCGCATCACTATTTTTACTCCCAGAGTCCCAGTCATTGGATACATACTGTAATACATCCAGCACACAAAGTACACATTTCCACTCCCTGTGGAGTATTCCAGCCTGGCACCTTCCAAGCGAATACAGTGCTAAGGAATCACGTTCCATCCTTCCAGGCACTCTCTGGTTCCGAACTCGGGACCTCTTGATTGGAAGGCATGCGTCCTTCCAGTCTGTATCACAAGCAAAACCTTAATAATATATTTCAGGCCTTTGTAAATATTTTCAGGTCCAGAAAGATGCATAAAGATGCATAAAACATGAAATAAATGTTAACAATGATTATAAATCTTCTTTTTTCTCTTTTTTTCGTGTCTAATATTTCAATCAAAATAATTTAGTTGTTATGCATTTTCGCATTTTACGCGTGTGAAAGCTGACATATCTTTGGGATGAGTCTTTTCCCACTGATCAGATGGCATTCTTGTAAAGCTTAACTACAATTCATACGGAGAAGAAAAGCCAAGAAGTACACTTATATTCTCACATTGTAAAGGGGTTAGTATCGTGATCAAGGCCAGCCTGATGAAGATCCTAAAAGAGGGGACAAGCTACAAATTAAACAGCTATTAAACAGCTATCCTCGACATATGCGACATATCACATAAAGAAATCATTTTTTTCTAGATGCCATTATAATACACTCTATGGCATTTTCACAAATGTGAAATACACTAGATTATAATTTTGGATATGTTGATTTATACTACTAAAGAATTTTGCTGAATGATATCCCTCTAAAACTAAACAGCATACATTTATGTACAGTAAATCATCCGCTAAAGAGTAACAATGATGTGCTCGACAGTCATTTAGTTTTTTAACCTTAAGATGTTTTGCAGTTAACTAGTAACAGGAAACGCTCTGAGGTTCCTCAGTGAGAACCGTGTTTGAATAAACCGCTTAAATCTGCCCTTAATTCAACTTGACAAAGTGAGCAATTAATGGAAGGGAATTGTCATGTCCGAGTCCTAGTCTTTAATCCTCAAATCTGAAGACTGGTTTCTTGATTATCTGTGGTTCGGGTAATATGTGGCTCACAGAGTTGTCACAAATGTCAATGACGACATCATTACATGTGTCTGTATAATGAAGGATCTTAACTCGGGTAGTACCTGAAATGTGGAAGCCACCACCCTAATTTACACATCCCTATGAAATTAGTGTAACACTTTGGACCATTACATTAAGTGATGGGTAATGCACTTATTACAAAGTACGGCTAGATATTCGTGGTCATTGGCAAGTAAGGCAATTTTGAGTCCTGGAAACACATGCACTCACCTAATGTAACCATAGCTGTTTAATCCATCATCCTGACCAGTTAAAGGATTAAAATCTCGAAAAAGCTGCAATATACAAGCTATTAAAGATCTTTTCTCAATAAAGGAGATGCTTCTCCGTAGGAGCTGTGATCAACATCAATGACAGGAATGCAATGTCACGGATTCAAATAGTACAATTGTGTTGTTCTAAATTGTAAGGGTTCTTTCATGATAGATATTCTATATTTAGGCCTATTACATATTTGCATTCCATAGTCTATATATATTTGCTTCATCTACATTCTGTGCGTTTCATTATCAAGATGTGAAATAAATAAATGCGTTTACTTCTATCATAATGATTTAGTCAAAACATATACCAAAGATACACTATCAAGAACTCATATTATTATGTATTTTATTATTTTTAATACGTTCTGTGTTCTATTGTTTTAATTACTTTTTTTATATCATTTTATATCATTTTTATATCATTTGAAAAACTTTCCAAAATAACATTGAATGCCATTAAATACTTCCAAATAAAAAAAGTGTGTTACGTTTTAAATAGTCTAAACATTTTAATGGGTTTTTTGTCCATAACTGAACATGCAATTTCATGTTATTGTATGACACGTGACTTAAAAATGACACGTGACACATTAAACAATATGATGCGGTCAAATTTGGTATCAAACGCTGAAAAGACCCTACATATCACGAATGTGAAGCAATTTGATGATATCATTATGCGTTTTAGTGTTATTGTGAAAATAGCAGAGACAAACCTTCATGAACCCGAAGGATTTAAGGCGCTATCTACGGACATTAGGGTAAATCATTCATACGCGTTTTGTGGACTTCCAGTAGCTAGATCGCGAGTTGTGAGTTGAGTTGAGTTGAGTTTGATGTTTATTATCCAAATAAAAAGTACATCAATATATAACAATCAAATGTCAATGTGGTGCACAACCTTTAATAACATTCCATGTTTGATATCCTAAAAAGGGGGATGTCTGCTTCCTGGGTTCGTGCTCAAAATGACTATGTTATGTGTGTGATGGGTAGTGTATAGTTATGCACGTTGGAATAGCAATCATAATGTGTTTGTACTCATGTGAGTGATTGTGTAAATTTTCATTAATTTTTAGCTAAATTTATAACACAATTTAGAAAATGTGTCATGTTATTTCAACTGAATGCCCCAAGTAGGAAGCTGACTTCCTGAAAATGAAATTGAATGCAACAAAAATCGCAAATCTGCCTGTCCGTTATGACCGTGTGAAATTGAATGATCGAACATAAATTTCTGTGCCCGAAAAAGAAATTAAGTGAACGTGTAGTGATTTTGACAATCTCACAACTGTAATATTTTACTTGAAAATGAGTACAGTGTATTTTAACACTTACAATAAAAAAAAAAAAATTCCTCATAGCTCCACAAAACTACTTAGAGAGAGATGCTGCTTCCTATTCCCCAGGAAGGCCATGGTCGATGCATATGAGCGATGATCTCTATTTGATATTGAAATTTCCATTTTGCTTTTTATATTACTCTAATATTAGGCAAATCAAGAGCCACTTGGAAAGGCATAAAATACGGCCTTTTTAAAGACCATATGGCACCTGTCAGAAGAGAACTGATCTCTCTTATAGCTTAATCTGTTTACTTGATTGTCCTTTATTATAATCATTGCTATAATTTTAGGCAAGTCTGATAAGCCTAAGGGGTACAACTGCCATGATGACCCCCTAGGAAAGACGTACCGCGGAAACCTGTCCAAGACCTGGGCCAACCATACATGTCTGAGCTGGTCCCATGTGATCCCGACGACGTACAACTTCACCGCTAAGATCTATCCCAACGCAGGATTAGGGGATCATAACCACTGCAGACACATGCCGGGCGGGGGCCCTGCCCCCTGGTGCTTTACTGAGGACTATAATGTCATCTGGCAGTACTGCGAACTCGGGACCTTCGACCCGGAATGCCGCAAATATACAGATGGTAATCAATACCTGTTTGACTACTAAATAACGTTTACTAACTGAATAGTAGGGTGTGTATAGCATGTGGGCGCTATACAAGTTAAACCTGCTGGAATGCATCCCAGGGAGTGGCGAGAAGACGGATGTGTATCCGATAGCTGAAGTAAAAATAATTTAAGATGCAGGTCCCTCCCGGAGTACAATGCAAAAAAGCACTGTACAGGATAATCTGGATAGACAAGACTATACAAAATAGATAATGAAGATAAGGTGATATTCATCGGCACACTACGTCAGTCAATATCTCATTCAATCATGATTTACTCAATAGATCAGATTTCTGATTTCATTATTTCACTATCGATTTCACTATCGGTATAACTTTGCCATTTTCATTTACATCACCACAATCATCGACACTATTACCATCATCACCATCATTATCATTTTCATCATCATTATCATCATCATCATCACCATCATAATCACCATCATCATTATCACCATCATCATTGTTATTATCAACAACATAATCAGCAGCATGCATTAGCAGCATCACCATTATCATCATAGCATTCACCATTATCGTGATCATCAGTGTAACCGTTCATCATCAGTATGCTTTCCTGCCCCTTTGAATCTTATTTTTTAGGACTGATACGAGGTATCATGTTAAAAGGATAGTTGAATTTTGGTATAGAGGACGCTACACATAATAATTTTGTGTGAGATAATGAAAAACTGAGTGTCAAATTTGAAAAAAAACATACAATTTCAATCAGAGAATAAACTTTATTTGATCAAAGTCGGTTCAGAAACGGCTGAAATATGCATAAACATGACTTTTTGCAATAATTGTTGGGCCCCACAAATATTTGATAATTTTGAACCAGCCGTTTATTTTGTTGTTTAAATGTTTCCTCATTTAAAAAAAAATACAAAAGAGGTTTGTAAATAGTTGTTAATTATCTCTCTATCTAATCACTATTGCAACAAAACATCACATGCACAATATTCACTTGAAATGGTTTAAACCAATGAGTATTTAGAGAGCGCCCTCTTCAGTTTCAACGCTCTTTTTAAATGATAACAGACTTTTTACTTAGTCGATTGTAATTTTGTATTCCGTTCGAGCATAGTGGAGTTGAAACTTTTAGCTTGTAATGTGTGCAGGTTTTGGTAACTAAAATTCAGTTTTACCAAAACTGTACTCTCTTTACCAACACTCAACTATCCCTTTAAAATGAAGCATAACGCTAAAATGTTCGTCTGTATTATCAGTAAAGAAACACAGAAATAACAAACAAAACACCCACATATTTTTAAAGGATTATATCAAATTACACATTGAGAGGCAATATGAGGCCTAAATGTTCGAGCATAACCGGATCTTGTTAAGGGGTGATGAAAGTACATGGAAACCATACATTAATATGTACAGACAGCTGGAAAAGGAGCTTCTTTTTTCAGCTGTCTGTATACATGTAGGTGTACTATAGTTTGGTTTTCTGTGTAATCGTATTTTCTTCAGTTAGCCTCTGAAGAAGATTCTGCTACGATCGACACGTCAGGCCCCGTATTGACTCTTAATGTATCACATGCGATGTTTTGAAATATAAGCAGTTCTCAGCAGTATTTTGCATCAACATTATACATAATTGGTTATATTTATTCCCGTTCTTGCTGTTACAGACCCAAGTGAATGCTACGTAACGGACCGAGCTGCTGATTACAGAGGCTTTGTGAACGTGACCCGAAGCGACATCCCGTGCCAGAAGTGGAGCGATCAGAATCCTCAACGCCACCCTTACACCCAGGAGGATTACCCTAGCGCAGGGCTAGGCAATCACAACTACTGTCGCAACCCGGCAGCTTTACGCTTCTCCTCCTGGTGCTACACCACCGACCACATGGTGGAATGGGAGTACTGCGATAGTGGCTTGCCCAAGCCCACCTGTAGTGCTACAGAGGCGTAGTCAGGGATTATTCGACGGCAAATAGTATAACTTGAGTAATATACTTACAAGTATATAAAACAGATGTAATAGTTTGCATACATTATATCCAGTGGGCCTGATATAAGGCAGATGTTACATTTCAAGCATAAAAGCTGCATAACATCAAAAAAATAGTATACTTTGTTTTCGTTAAAGGGCCCTGCTTTTAACCTTTTTTTCTGTGATTTGTTATTTCAAAAACAATCATAGCTAGATTTGTCATTGCTTTACTTGTCATTACTAAATGGAAAATGTTATATATGTCAAATATTGTCAAGTATATTTGTCAAATTATATGAAGACTTTTTCTTCCTTTACATGAAAATCGTTTATTCAAATACGAAGATGTATTATCCCTAACACATAAGCTACAATTTGTATTTTATTTCATAGGCCTACAGTGAGTAAAATTGGAAATATTACAAAATCGAAAGTTAAAATAATGGTCAACATCTTTTTATTGCATTGGGCAAATTTATTCATTTCTACGTTCATCTTATTTGCATTTTTCAATTGCACTTAAGAAATATTCAACTAATTTCACATTTCGTTGGACCATTATCACCCTGTTATTTACTGAATATGATTAAATATCTCTATTTCATTTTTTGATTTGATTAAATCATTTCGTAATACAGTGGGGTTTTTCAAAAAATAAACTAACATACGTCTTGTCTCTCAATTATTGTGTCATTCATGTAAATATAAATTTATTTTATATCATATTTCCAACAATTAAAGTTTGATGATATTGATATGCATGAACGAACATGAATATAGTAATGTTGATGGCTAGTTGCGCACAGAAGTAATCGTATCTACAATACTTGTACATTTTGTAGAACAAAATTAATGTATTCAACAAAATATATCAAACGCAATTACATACATATTAATTGACAACATGTAAATATATTTAACTCAATATATACATAAACAAATTCAATATATATTAAACGTTCCGCTAACTGTTATACATGCACTAATTACGTTACTCTCGGATTGCAGAATCCATTCAGATGCTTTTAAATTATATTCAATAATAAATCAGTAAGTGTTTACTTTTGCACGATCCCAATTTGTATTACGTTATGGTCTTACAATCAATATAACTCAATGAAAAGGCGATACAAAGCCCCAATTCTTTTTCAGGAAAGCTCTTAAATTACAAGAACTTTCATAAAAGACAATAATCTCGCAACTTTTACAATTTGGCTCGCAAAAGATGGACTGGATATTATAAAAATATTTTTGAGCGACTTTGTTCATTATTCAACATGTAAGCAACTTGAAATACTACGATGTGAGTTCGTAATAAATAGTCTGAGTTTCGATACGATTGCTCATAATATTGTTAATCATTGGTCATATTAAATGGTTTTACTTGTGCTTGTAATTCGACTCAGTCATTACAAATATTACGTCCTTCAATTAGTCTGAAAACTTACCTTTTCGAAATTTCATTTTAGTAATATCCAGTAGTTTCATTTGTGTTTTTGTTTACATATGTAGAGCTTAATTCCAAAAGGGGCTATATCCACTTTCTATCAAAAATAAGTTAACAATATCAGCGCATAATAAGCTACGTAGCTATCTAGAAATCTGAATTTTAGGACGAATTACGAGATAAAAATCTAAATAATTTATGGAACATTCAATTTTCATATTCCCATAGGCACGTGTACAAAGTTGGACAAAGAAACCTGATTTTACCGAGATTGAAAAAGTGGATATAGCCCCTTTTGGAAATAAGCTCTTCAAAGTTGTTCATATTAATGTTCAAATGTTTTCCCTTTTGTGTGTGTGTGTACACGTCTTTATGATTATTTTTAAAAATCGTATACAAGGGAAACACATTACCTTTACAGTTACGGTGTACCACAATAGCTACAGTAGGTCTACATTTTCATATATTTGTTATGATAATACTTTAGAAAGTTGACTTCACTTTTTTTTCAAATTGCATGACTCGATTTGGTATTGGAATAAAGAGAACCATAATGATACTCAACATAGTATGTCTTATTTGTTAGTTTGAATGTTTGTTTGTTTATACGTATGTTTGTTTGTCTGTATGTCTGTCTGTCTGTCTGTCTTTTTGGTTGGTTGGTTAGTTGGTCGATTGGTTTGCTGGCTGGCTGGCTGGTTTGTGTGTGTGTCGTGAATTGTATAATTTTTTTTGTAATACTTGTGTATTATGCAAATACAAAATCAATGATGAAATTTGAACGGGTATGTTCTATATGAAGAACACACATTGTTTAAAGACAATACATGCAAATTCCGTTTTAGCTATAAAACCAAGGGGTCATCTCGTGTAGCAGAACTGATAGTACTTTATTTGCTGTATTTTTATATTTAATATTTATAAGCATGACATTAGACTTTACAAAAAATGATGATGATTATGATAATATATGATGGTGATCATGGTAAAAACTGATGATGATGATAATACTAGATGATGATGATGGTAGGGTGATGGTGATGGTGATGATAATAATACTACATGATTATGATGGCGATGATGATAGTGGTGGTGGTGGTGGTGGTGGTGGCGGTGGTTGTAGTGGTGGTTGAATTCCAATGAGAAGTGCAATCTTTGCAATCGCTGAAAGTTAATCCGTAAACTAGTCACAATAAACACTAGCAAAATAATGCTTAAAGCAGATTAAATTGGTAAAATAATTGTTCATTGAATTTGAATTCTTAAATTCCAGCTTTATGTATAATGTACATAATACAACTCTGTATGAATGATAACGTGTAACTTTTACTGTGAAATAGAAACATCCCTTGAACACATACATATACACATAAAGTGGCTAAATTTTCATGTCACCATAATATAACGGTTATTTCCGTGTAATGTACATTTACTTATTTGCATCACTACATAACAGTTTAAATATCGGCCATACATATGTCGAGGACGACGACTAAATAGATGATTGCAACAAAAAAACATTTTGTGGAATACTTTTTTTCATTATCATGCGTTGAAATGTATCATTCTCAATATGCGTTTAATTGTCGTGAAAACAAAATGAACTTCTCTAACTTTACAAACGAACGTATAACTTTGATAATTGAGAAGGGTGAGCTCCTCTTGCTTTGACGGAGGCAGTGATGTAAGGGGACAGTGGGGTAGCTAGGGGTACAGGGGCGGATCTAGCTTTTTTTCTAAGGGGGGGGGGGGTTTGACCCAATGACGATGCGGATTCTGTGTGGGTCTGGACACATGATGGCGTTTTTCTATGCACATCACATTTTCACTTTGCAGCCCAAGGGGTTGTTGTTTAAACCCCCTAACTCCCCCCCCCCCCCCCCCCCCCCGTAGATCCGCCACTGGGGTACGAGGGGCATGGTGGATATGACCTACAATCATCTGACAAAGCAATATATTTCGCCTTTAGACCCCTTTCCTTACGTTGAGACCCGGGTTATCATGTTCAACGTAAAGACATACAGAGAGTTGATAATTGAGAAGGGTGTGTCCCTCTTGTGTAGACGGAGACAGTGATGTAATGAGATAGTGGCGTAGCTAGGGGGAACGAGGGGCATGGGGGATATGCCCCACAATCATTTAACATCAACACTACAAGATATAAGTGCTACCATGTACAATGTAAAGAAATACAGAGTTGATAATTGATGAGGGTGTGTCCCTCTTGTGTAGAATTAGACAGTGATGTAAGGAGACAGTGGCTTCGCTAGGGGCACAAGGGGCATGGGGGATATGCCCCACAATGGTTTGACAACAACATTTCAAAATATAAGGGTTTACATGTTAAAAAGTTAGAAATACAGAAAGTTCGCCCCAACACACATCATGTGCACCCCCCCCCCCCCCCCCCCCCCCCCGGTCAAACAAAATAGATAAATACAATTAAATACAATCACTGGGTGAACAGTATGATAGTGATGCAAGTTAATAATCGGTTGAGCAGAAACTAGTGGAATTTATTCCAAATTAAGCGGACACGAAGAAATACTCTGCGAACATACATTATGTGTTTTATAGTTGTTGTATATTCATTACTGATTGTATAATTATAATGAACGTAGTATTATGTTGTGTTTATATTTCCTTTTATTGTTGTAATCAGAACCTTGGTAAGAAACAGCAACATTGCTGATCGTGCAATATTGGAAAACTAAATAAATACTCCAAGTAAATACAAATGCTACCACCTGTTGGTGAGATCAGACGGACGACCTACAATTGTGAGTTTCCTTATATTGGGCTTACTTTCAGGTATGACAGCGCGGTATTTATTATTTATGGCCGCGATTGTAAATGTCTATAGAGCACGTGCATGTGGGTAATTTTCGTAAGTTAATTTCCCACGTCCGCTTATTTTTTAATGGATTTCGCTTGTTCGCGAAGATTTCCCGCTTTATTCTGCACGGATGAGCGAGTTGCATCACAGCATTCACAGCGTGCCATTACGGTACACAACCACAACCACGACCACGGAAAAATAGTTTGCGACGTATTAGTGTATACTTAATAGTTTAGTAGTGCGGAGATTCACATCACTATTAATACAAACTAACCAGATGAATGATCAAACGTTCTCAGTGTGATTGTGTTGTTTGTCGTTTCAAATCATTAAAAGAACTTTGGTTAGGAAACTGTTACATGTTTTTCATGTTTCCGATGTCGTAATCTAAACTGTTAGCAGCACGGATTATAATTTAGACTATCACTCATTCAAGGTTTCAGTATCTAATTCCTGTCTTCAGTCGTCTGAGGCTGGACCGACTCGACACCGGACGTCAGCTGCACGGTAATGCATATCTAAATTACACACTAATTGTTAATAAATATAAAACGGGGGAACTATGTGTTTTGCATTTGCTCTTCAGTCTTTACCAATATCACACTGGTAATGAGTGTAGTTAATTATTACATGTATAAATATGATAGTTGCGACTGGTAACTTGTTAGCATTATATTCAATAAAAAATAATGTAGGGCTCTAGAACATTGCACAATCATGACCACTTGGTGGGAACCAATGTAGGCCTACATAGTCTTTAAGATATCCTAGGCTTTCATGGTAAGAGCTGTACCATATCATACTTGTCTGGTAGATAACCTTGACCTCTCATATTTGAAAATTAATGTCATGTCTGAATGTACGACTTGCATTGTGATGATCCTTGTATGTGTATCAACAATGTGTTGATATGTGTTATGTGATATATGAATGTTCTTTGAAACAAGACTACCACTAGCTACATATTAACTATTTGATGAAACTAAATTGTATGTGTTGATGCATGAAAATTAAGTGAAGTGAGGGTTTGGCCAAATTCGACCGAAATATTATATTATCATTGTATAGAGACATATATCTACGTTAACTTTGCATGTAATATTTTTAAAGGGACTTAGTAACATTGTCCAAATCCTCAAAATACAATTTTAATTCTAGCGGTTCCTTCATACCTTTTTGTATTCGTATTAACAATACAATCATGGGACAGGTTTCGGTTTTTCAAATTTCCCTTTCGTTACAAAGATATGTACGATCGAAGTATTCAGATAAGAAAAACTCCGGGCGAGTTTTTCTTCTGTGTACAAAGTGAGTGCAGTGAGTTATTGAATATCACTTTGCATTTTCGCTCATTACTTGGCCATGCAATGTCCATTTAACTTGAAATTTTCACACAATACCCTGTGGACATATGAGATAACAATAATATACATTGCATCAACCATTCATCACTTTTTGCACATGTCAACAAAGTTACTAGATCCCTTTAACTTGACGAAAAGTTATTTATATTTAGGTACTACAGTTCATCAAGTTTGTTTCATGGGTGGTATATGGTACCTGCAAATTCCTCCACTTGATAAACATGCTCATTTGCTGACAACATAGCGGCAATCCACATTTTATTTACAAAGGGAGGTATATCCCAACACATACATTGATCTGTCATGATAACCGGCCATATGTGTGCGTTACATTATATGAAGGTCTGTCAGAGGCCTCTGCTGGCCCCTGATGCCACCTAAATCTAAAATCAAAGAAAGTACATAATAATGAATTACGCTTCATTACAAAAATAAAAAACCTAATAATCATATAACACGTACAAATGTAAAATAGTTGTTGAAAATAGGATTATGGGCAACAAGCAATAAATTGTTGATAGACCCTTATATAATCGAAACTATTCAATAAATATTATGGTAAAATGCTTATTCAGAGTATACATGTAGGAAAAACGATTGGTCAAAATCATGGTAACTTGGCACAGAGCAATGGGGTTTTAGAAAATATTTACCAACAAAACACACCATAATCATGATAATGATGCCTAAGCAGAAATGTATAGTATATCGGTGATATGAAACTGTTTTAACAAAAAAACACAGGCCAAGCTGCTGTTTTCTTGCTTTGATATATTTTGACAGCTGTATACAAAAAGAAAAATCAATCCATTCTCCACTGCAGCTGTTATAGTGTTAATAAAGTCGAAGTAATGTATAAACCTGGGTACTCTCACAAACAATTTTTTTGTTAACATTAGATATTTTTGGTCTTGAAATGTAAAATATGTTCATGTACTGTATACATCTATTAGTGTTTTTATATGTATGTTTAAGCATGAAATATCAAGATTGGAAGGGATCCCAATCATACCACCACGTGTCACGTTATTGCCGTGTATACTGGGAATTAGCTGATCACAAACCGTCTTGATATAATTATACTAACACAACTTAGAGCAATATAAAAGTATCGAACTAAGCTTTGAATGAACATTCCTGACAATGTATGAAGAGTGTACACATATCGTTTGACACGTTGTAGGAATAAGCTCTATGTTAAAAAATAGAATTCACTCACTTTAATTTGTTAATGTGTAAGTGTCGTCTTTGTTTGGAGTATACTGTACAAACATGGACAATTAGAAAATAATACATCATACCAAATGTTGTATAATAATCATCTACGGGGGATGTTAAACTCTGTACGAAGTCAATGCTATTAGTCAGATAGTATTGTGTTGCATTTTCTCTTGTCACCTGCTCATTGGACATTTATTTACCCTCAAATTTCACGCAGCACTCAGTGGACATATCATATCAAAGAAATATTTCTTGTATCAACCCTTTGTCAGTGTTTGAACATGTCAACAAAGTTCATAATATATCCCTTTAAAATGATGCTAAGTTGATAATGGTACTGCGTTTGGGGTATGTGCAATATCGCTAAATGTATGCCGCTCAAAATGACAAGTTATAAAGTGCATCTTTTTGCCATTTGTTATGGCAGAATAATGCATGCTCACTATGCTTACACTGTCAGTGAGGGCGAAGATTACGTACGTTTGTCACATTTGATGCATTCCCGATACATGGATACATGAATACTCTCGGTCCATTTTGTAATATAGGTTTTCTCAGCCAATTTCGTTTAGCTTCTCATTCGTTTTGATAAGCGTTTCATTCAATTTAGCGAAATTGAGCTGAAGGCTTGCAATTGTCATTCAAAATTGCATTTTGTTCATACGATTTAGCTCTTCGGTCAAGTGATTTACCATTTTTAGCATTCAATCTAAAAAACACGCTATTTGCATTCAATTTCGTCAACGGATTTCACGGAAGGTGGTATTACGTAATCACAAATTTTCTCGCTTTAAATTGAATGACAATTTTACGAAATAGAAACACGTTCTAAATCGAATGCAAACAAAATGTTTTCGAATGATTGTTATATGAATTCGAATGCTAAAAAACGAATTTGAACTGAAAAATACAGCTGCGGTGACAAAATCGGCGAAATTGAATGCACACAAAATGAATTTGTGTGGCCAACTTAAGAAATTGACCAATAAATCCTATATTTCACTTCTGACCGTCCTCAATTCTCAAGGCTGAGCTTATTTTCAAGGGAAATAATCATTCAATGTAATGACACTAAATATCATAATCATAATGTAACAATAAGAGTGATTTCACCGATCAAAATGTAGTTTCCGAACTTTTTGGCAAGGTTTATTTTGAGTGTTTATGTAGCTAAGAATCCACGACTAGATGAAATCATGTTTGTTTTGATAGAAATTAACTAAATAAAAAAAGAATTGTCCATTTTTATATAGCGCTTTATTACAGTAAAGTCTCAAAGCGCTCGGAGTATCATTACCTTGGCTTTAGCCGAGCAGCCTTATTCAATCGCTCAAGCATTTTAATGAATGCATAAAGTACCCATTTACTACACCTGGGTTGAGAGCAGCAAATGTGGCTGAAGGACAAACGTGCCGCGGCTGGGAATCGAACCCACGACCTTCGTTTTTAAAGACAACCATGTATTTGTGTATGATTGTATCGCCTGTTAATAGTAGAATGTATCAGTTTGATTTATGTGTGCAAAAGGTTAATTGTGTTATTTGTGATTAATGATACACTATATGACGATGAACGGTTGATAAAGGTATCACCAGAAAAGATCACAAATAATAATATTCTGAACAAATTACTGAATTATTATACATCCTCGCCCTACTGGCGTCTCTCAAATTAAGTTAAATTTGGAAAATAACATTAAGTATTTCAATAAGATCTGGAATTGCACCTGTTACATATTTTGCTAAAAATACGGTCTTATCTATTCAACATTATATATCATTATGGCCATGGAATAGTCGCTATATATGGAAAAGAGCTATTTTATTTAAAATGAATGCGATGAAGATATAATGGCTGCCTACTCAAAATTCGTTAATGAATTACAAATCGTTATGTTTTTACGATATTTAAAACTCCCGTTCAAGATCAAAAGCATATTAAAACATTTACCTTGCCAAATATGTAAGCATATTAGAAATAGCATTTATGTTATGTGTGTTGTTGGACCACAATCTTACCAACACAGACCACGTGGTAAACGTGTATCTTAATTAGCTGATCACCACCATATTGCGATACACAATAACATAACTACATTATACAATTCTTTTAAAGAAAATAGTTTCTATTAAAAACAAGGAATTGTCATTTTTCAACATCTGATCCTGATACACGATATTTAAAACTCCCGTTCAAGATCAAAAGCATATTAAAAAAATTACCTTGCCAAATATTGAAGCATATTACAAATAGCATTTATGTTATGTGTGTTGTTGGACCACAATCTTACCAACACAGACCACGTGGTAAACGTGTATCTTAATTAGCTGATCACCACCATATTGCGATACACAATAACATAACTACATTATACAATTCTTTTAAAGAAAATAGTTTCTATTAAAAACAAGGAATTGTCATTTTTCAACATCTGATCCTGATACACGATATTTAAAATTCCCGTTCAAGATCAAAAGCATATTAAAAAATTTACCTTGCCAAATATTTAAGCATATTAGAAATAGCATTTATGTTATGTGTGTTGTTGGACCACAATCTTACCAACACAGATCACGTGGTAAACGTGTATCTTAATTAGCTGATCACCACCATATTGCGATACACAATAACATAACTAATTATACAATTCTTTTAAAGAAAATTGTTTCTATTAAAAACTAGGAATTTTCATTTTTCAACATCTGGTCCTGATACACAATTTTGAAGTAGTAGATTAATTACGTATCACGTTGTGTTTTACTTTTCGATTGCATCAAGGAGTCACGTACCGTTGGACACCCATAGCTGTATTAGGTATAATGATACGTGTATGTGTTCAGTTTTTTTTTCTCATTTTGGTGCATTTGCTATGTTTAATTCAAACCTGGTGGGTGCCTACCGTGCATGACACAAGCATACACTGTAAATATTTGTATGTAAATGCAAATAATTGCGCGTCTCTAGATGCCGCTTTGTGAATTGTAAGGTTGAAGGGCACAGTCGAACCCGGGTAAACAAGTCCAACCCACTGCCTATACGTGCCTTCGCAGTTGTTGCGATTGCAAGATCACGTGACAACATTTTAGTACGGCTGGATCGCCAAACGACGTAGCAGCCGCCGCTTTGTGTATAATGTCAATGGACTCTTTACTTCCTGGCATGACACCCGAAACTAAATGAAGATATTTATTCAAGAATATTAATTTCATGACACTTTCAGTGCTAATTATGCAAAGAGAACAACATCTGTCTAACATTTCCAACAAATTCGATCATTTCTGTCTCATTGTAATGCAAAAAACTGAATTTTAATGAACATATTTCGAAACTCGAATGCCACTTATAATCACACGGCTGGCGGCGCACTGCATTGCATGCAATCAAGCTGCATGCAGTTCAAGCACTGTCTGCATTGTGCGTACATGTACCCGGGCCGTGCTATGTTTCGCTCGGGAAACTGCAACAAACACAGTCTCAAATGAAGGGTAAGAATTGTCTTTGTATGGAAAAGCATTGAAATGTATTTTAGATATTCCATACTAAGGGGAAATCATATCAAGTTTGTCAGAAATGAATACTAAGTAGTTAAATTTGGGTTTGATCGGGTTCTTGATTTCGTTCTGCAAAATACGAAACACGAAACCATTGGGCCCAATTGCATATGTTTGAGTGCAATGTACGGCGCGGCAGGAAGAAAGGAGAGTCATTT